>CAJNOJ010000374.1:33448-83609 GCA_905250025.1 Adineta ricciae | reverse complement strand
TTTATACGTGTTTATCACTGGAAAGAAGAAAAATAAATACAACACCTTATATAGATTGTTTCTATTGATAAAGAATATGACGTAGTCTGACATTGATTAAGTAGAAATTTTTTGAATCGGTCTATGTTAATCTTCTCGAATGTTTCATAATTTGAATAAGAACGATCACTATCTACAGAATAGTTACAAGGATCCCGAATGATTTTATTAACAATTGCTTTCATAACGTGTATAATTTTCAATAAATATCGATTTCATATTGTATGAAGAAAAAAACATTCGCAACTGAAAATAATATGTTTATAACACTTTAGAAATTTTAAAATCTACTTATATGGAGTAAATCATTATTAAAAAGATTTTCTTTTTTTCTTATTTATCTAGTAGAATAATAATGTCTTTGTCATTATTTATATCAATCAATTATTGGTTTTATTATTTTCTTTTGATATATTATTGCTATTCGTATTCTTATTATAACAAAATCAATTATCAACGATACGATCCGTTTGGAATCTATTTTATTATGAATTAGGTATACATTATTATCTTTGCAGATCCAGATCAAATAGTACAAATGCCAATGTTTGGAATTTTAGTTTGCCATAACATAGTAAACTTATAGAGATGTGCAGAGCATTTTTGTATATAAAACAATAGTTATTTCATACCTATTTATTGTACTTGTTACAGCGATAATGAATAACATGAAAGTCACTAAAACTTCATAGTGAGAGGTTCATTAATGTACTTTTTATTCGATGAAAATTTCATCTTATGAAACAACTGAATTTAACTTAGCAATATTATAACAGTTTTATAATTACAAATACAAACAAATAAGGATATGATGACTTTAGAGAAAATTGTTTTCTGTAAAGCTACTGGTAAATTTAATAGATCAGTATGAAGCTAGCACGAACAAACAATATGTTAGCGAAAAGCTTTTTTACTAAGTATGTCCCGTCCATGAAAACTATACCATTCGACGCAAAATTTAATTCTGCATCGAATGGTGGCACTTTTATTCACGGGAGGAACTTTAGAAAACATTTAACCTACATCTCTGTTTGCTTCCTATAGGTCTATTTATAATCCAAATAGAATTTTTTCAAAGTTTCTCCCGTGAATAAAATTACTGCCATTCGATGTAGAATTAAATTCTAAGTCGAATGGTGTAGTTTTTATGGACGAGAGAAACTTTGTAAAAAAAATTTATAGCTAACATATCGTTTGTTCGTGCTAGCTTCACATCGATGCTTTAATATAAAAATATTCATGCTTACGGCAAATTTTTTCTTCTTCTTAAGATTCTAAAGAAAAAATTTGACGTTTTTACAGAAAGATTTGCAATAACTCGGTCAAAGTTGAATCTGTTTTCAAGGGAAAAGAACGATTCGAAACTTTATATAAATATATATAAAGAAATAATTATTTCATCTTTGTTTTCAACAAGCTGAAAAATGTTACTAAAAAAACGATGAATATCATTTATTGTGTAAATATTCGTAAGTAAAACGTAGTGATTTATAGAAAACTATATGAAACAATAAACAATGCCTTGTACTGTGTATCCATCTTTCTGATGGTTAGATCAATTAAACTAGCAAATAAATATATAACCATATAAGATATATGTCTTCAGACAACTGTGCTAATTAAAAACAGATTATCCATGAGTTCAAAGAAGGATTATGTGCTCGCGTTACTTTTTATGAAAAAAAAAGAGATTTTCTCCAATAATATTTTGCCACTGTCATTTCAGTTTATTTTCTTTCAAATCTATTAGCACGCGGGAAGATATGTCAGACTTAACAATTACGTTGCATATAGTTAGAGAACGAATAACAACTATTGTTGTTCCTTCATATATTGTTCTTGGTATTCTTGGAAATGCATTTTGTATTTTCTATTTCTTACAAAAAAATCAACGTTCAAGTTCATGTGCATTTCATCTTTTACTTGTTGCAATTATAAATATAATTACAGTTATATTTGGCGTTACAGCAGCTCTATTGGATCTTTGGGATCCAATATCATCAAAACTTCTTCTTTACTGCAGATTACGCATATACATCAATCATACATTACTATTAATTCGAAGAATTTTTACAGTTTTAGTTTCAATTAACACATATACAATGGCTTCAGAAAGACTTACATGTCGGATGTTTACTCAACAATCGAATGCGATTAAATATGCTATTGGTGTAGTTATCTCTTCTCCTTTAATTACTATTCATATACTAATTATGCTCACAACTATTTCTAGTCAACGTATAATGCCTGATATGTATTCATTGATATTCACCATTTATCAGTTGTTAATTGCTGGCATTATCCCATCATTGACAATGATTATATTTAATTATCTTGCACGATTTAATATGAGAAGATCGACGATGCGTTATAATAATATAGTAAAACGAGAACAAGAACATCAACATTTACGTATAGTAACAATTCAGATTATTATTTATATTATTTCAGCTGAACTTGCGCCACTTACAAAAGTTTGTGTTCAATTAACAACAAATATAGCAGAAAAAAGTCAAGATCGAAAAGCTATTGAAGCATTTGTCACATTTATTGCAAATACGTTTCTTTTGTATCTGAACACATGGGCACCCTTTTTTATTTATCGTTTTATCACATTTTAAATGACTGCCATAAACAAAAAAAATTTGTTTGCAATGTTGTTGCCACCATTGTATTTCAGATGAAATCAGTAAATCGCCTGTTGAAGAGCAAAATGTAACGTAAAAAAATCGTACTGATAACAGTAATGTGTAAAACATCTACTTTCAAATGCTATGCTATTCAATTTGAAAATGTGAACGAAGGTCTATAGTTAAGAACAGATTTCAGTGTAAATAAAATAATTCTGATGAGTCTTTGAATTTCTTCGCATATCTTTTGTTTTATAATGATTTTTTTCTAATGATAGTTAGTCAATTGAACAACAATCTATTAGCAAAAAAGATTGTCAGTATTTTTATTCGTTCTAATTCATTTTTAAATTTGAAGCGATTTACTGAAGTATTCTCGAATTTTCATTAAAGTAACTCCTAATTGATTTCTCCCCTTGCCATCAGGTCCATCACCCCAATATGAATCTTTTCCTGTATGTTCAATCAATATTCGATCACCAGTTGATAATAAGAATTCTTTCAATTTGGAATGTTGTTCAAATTTCGCCAGACATGCTTTGAACATCACTTCATCTTTAACTTGTTCCCAATCTGTGCGTTGGGAAAAGTCATGCTCTCGAACATATAAAAATGCTTCATGAGGTGTTTCTAATTGTCGAATATTTTCATAATGTGTTTTATCCCAAGTGAATTTTTGTGCTTGATAATAATGTTCAGTTGTTGGCCAAATAGTTCCGTCCAGTTCGATAGGAGCAGAATAAAAATTACTCAATTCACCAAATAATTCATATGGACGATAGAAATAAATAGGCGGATTTGTCATGTTTTTATGTAGAAAAAAGATTGGTTTTCTTCTGTTTTGTATGTTTTGAATAAGAGTTGAAAGGCATTTTATAGATAAGAAAAAAGAATACTTCGAAATTTTAGTGATAAATACTGACTCATATCGATTTTTATCTCTGTCACGTCTTGTGTTCGGTAGTAAGATATATTTATTATGGAATAAATATGAAGAACAACTACTGATGGAAAAACCATCTCTATATATATGAATATATCAGGAAAGGAAATATCCTTAAAAAGTGGAATATTCCTATAGAGACAAGGCAACACAAGTATGACATCTGTAGAAGAAACAATCAGGAATGTCACTGTCACAATCTCCGAAAGAACATCAAAAGTGGATAGTGAGTGACGCCTCTTTATTCTGAGAAAGATTGAAATTCTGCGACAATATTGTTAAGAAATAGAAATGCGTTGAAAAAAATGAATATGCTTTCTTTCTATGTTGAGGGTATGAGGATGTGTTTTCTCCAGTTGCACATGAGTAGTGTAGAAATCGTTAACTCGATTCGAGTATTAAACCACTTCTTCGAGTTTTCCGCTTACCAACTCGTAAGTGATTGATCGTAAATCCTTGAGTGACTGATTATTAACTATTATGTAACTGGTAATTAAATATTAACCAAACGATTACTTATTATCAATCAACGGACTATCACGTAATCAACACCTGGCTAATAAATACTACTTAATCATTTATTCACTACATGACTATCAATTATCAGCCAACTAACGGTAACGAATCCCGTTGACGTTGACGTTGACTGTGCCGTTGCCATCTGCATTCTCCGCAACACCCTCACCCACACCCTCAAGATAATCAGATAGCTAATAAAAGATATATAGTTAATCATTTAATAATTAGCATTTAGTTAGTGGGTATTTAATAGCCAATTAGTTAAGAATTTAGAACTCGAAGCTTCGAATTCTAAAATTTAGAAGTTGAAAACTCGCACATGATCAATTATCTGCTGGTGAATATGCCGATTTATCGTGGTTTTAAGGTATGAAATCGCCGATACTACTGTATTTATATTTTATCAAGGGCCAAAACTTTTGCACCCTATTATATATGTGAGACGCGCTCTGACCTTATGACCGCTGTACAGTAACTAACTAAGATAGTTTTTTTTTCTATGTTTTTGGTCTTACTCTAATTTTTCCAGATCACCGTGGCACTGTCCTATCCGCCATATTAGGTTGTATTAATGATAATTCACAAATAATCAGTATTAATTGTGTAACTTATTTGAAATTCAAATGGGGGTACCGATGGGCTTAATCAATTTTCAATTACTGCAGCTATTCATGATTTACCGGTACAAAGTCAATCCTATCATACAGATAACTCTGGACGTATCTCAATCTATAGTTTACCCTTTGGTACACTTTGGTTAGATAGTTTCCTTCAAATTTACCCAACATAGGTTCATTCTGCCATAATGGATGGTGCAGTTAATCCTTTTTTTATCTCAACGAGTCTTTATGATTTATGGGCATCTTCGGTAACATCACAATTTCTCATCTATTGTTAGACAGATGCTCATTGAAGTCAATACTTTCCATCAGATCAACCATCTTCTATCATGCTCTTTTTCATATACAGGGTTGGAAAAAATGTTTTGCACGGGAGGTATTGCTATGATCTCAAGTAGGAAGCATATTGAATTTTATATCAAATAAAAGACCATGAAAAATGGGGTTTACTGATGCTAAAAAACCAGAGTTGTTAATGGCTATGTCTGTTAAAATATAGAAACTGAAGAATTTGCACTAATCGCATGTGTAAGATAAGTTACTATGGACCTAATGTTTGAGTTGAATGTGGTATAGAATTCTTTTTATTTTTTCCACTTGAGAAATACAATCAGTAATCACTGTGACGACCTTTAGCGTTCTTCACTGCACGTAATCGAGATGGATACGAGCATATAGTAGAATTTAAAATGAACCAGTGTTGGTTTCCATCTAAGGTAAAACATCTGAAATATTCCTCTTGAGAATTTCTTCGATATACCGAGAATGTTTAGTTTCAGATAACGTTCTTTTTTTAAACTTCATCCTTGATTATTGAACGCAAAAGGATAATCTCACCTTCTGAATCGTAGCTGGTTATATAAATATTAGCCTCATGTATACCGATCTTGGTGCGCTGTAACAGAACGAAAAAAGACATTTTTCCGTTCTGACGATGGATAAACTCAAGATAGCGGCATTCAGTAGGTTAAAATACTCCTTTTTATTTTTCATTTATTGATAATAAACTGGAGAAAATCCCCAACAGGAGTGTATATTAGTTCTTGAAAAGTTGGTTGATTGTGGTTAAGTCATCAATTATTAATACCGTGAAGACCAAATAGAAAAGAGAAACTACATGAAATAATGTTATCTACATAGGAAATTATACGAGTCAATGCCTTCATGCATCATAAACAGGTGTGCAGCTTTCTAAAACCTTCGTGGATACTTTGCGGCTATTATTGATAATTTGAAAAACCAAATCCACTTGTTCGAAGCCGATCTTCATGAGAAAGTTCTTATGAGAACCATAACTCTTGTTACCAACGATAAAAAAATTATTTTCCGTTGTCATCAAACTGCTTGTCCCGTGACTTATTTGATTCAGACAGTCATTGTTAGTGGAAGACAATAATTTAGCAGCCAACGCTATTGGACCCTTCGTGAGAGGGCATTCATGCACGTTCAAATTTGCATAGAGACTGCGGTCGGGCTGTAAACCAGTATTGACAATGACATGGTCGATGTTACGCAGATGTCGAGAAGTGGTGGATTCCAGCTTGACATCGACAGCAGTGGAAGATGATGTCAAGATAAATTCCGTTACAACCGTATTCGTGTAAATCTCGTTAAAGGTGACACCATCGGTATACATTTGATTAACCGTATCGTCAAGGTGACGCCGTTGTTCAAGCGGATCGTTGATATTGCTGCAATAAGGCAAATAATCGATTGATTGTTTAATAACCCAGAATAGCTGTGTGTCTGGATAATGCTTTTTGAGTTGAGCTACGAAAATAGAATTCAAATAGTTATACGTTGATGCGTAATGGTACATTCAATCTATATTTCAGATTCTCCCAACTAAGTTCGAAAGAAAAAAACGTCGAAGGGCATATATATCGAAAATTCTAAACATTAAAAGCGCGAAATGTACTAACTTCCAAACCTAGGCATGCTGAGAACATTATAGTTTGAAAATATAAAGATGAATCCAGGAGAAGCCATCCACTTTTTGGTAAATTTTATTTTTGAATAAAATCATTGAACAAATCTTTTTTCGCGCTTTTTTAGCGCCTCAGGCTAATCCTCGATATAAAATAGATAGGGGGTCATTCTCAGCTTTCTCAGAAGCAGAAATCACAATCATATACAATATTCTTTCGGAACATCCATGCATTTCGATCAGTTACTATGAAATTATTATGAGAAAAAAATGGATTAAATGGCATGAAAACTAGCCACATGTTCCGAAAGATTGCTATTCATGTAGATAATTTCCATTCCTATGAATGTTAAAAATCACTCTAACTATTTTTCATCGAGAATCCACCTGAAGCTCTAAAAAAGCACTTTTCCAAAAAAGTGGATAGCTTCTCGTGGATTCACCCATAAATCATCTTCGTCCTCACCCTCACTCTGACATCATCATAGGCATACTTTTTGTTGTTTTCGATGTTCTCATTTTCGACATTTTTGAGGGTGAGATTCACCCACATGACCTGTGTTGGCCAACAGTCCTGTGATTGTTATCGCCACGAAATTTTTTACGGTAGTTTACTTGGTCTGGGAAAAGATCAATACCTGATTCGAGTGATCAAGAAGAATCAATAGAAGAAACCTAGACGAAATTCACACAGATGACTCTTATATTAACTATTAATTCCTGTGGTATCTATGTCTGAACCAAATAATTCCAAAGGGTTGTTTTGGTCTAACGAAATGGCAAGGTTAACATAGATTTCAAAGAAATAGAAAGAGTCATAAGGGTGATCTGGATGAACGTGGCCCAGATGGTTATTGAATTAAGTATGGGCATCTGCAATATGTATCTTCTCACCATGCCTTACGAAGCGATTGTTAAGCTCTTGTGAAAAGTCACCATCAGTTTGGAATCACCCAAAAGGACGCTAGAAGGGAACGCTTGGGTGACTTTCACCCAATTCTTCTTTGCATTGGTGAACGTTAATAAAGATATTCTGAATATGGCAATTGATGAAAAGTGTAGAAACATTTATTCAGAAGTACAATTTCTGTTAGACTATAACCTTTAGTTGAACACAATCAAAGTATCAACAATGTACCCGTAACAACAGATTTGAAGCCTCTTGGTTTTTGTTGTACTCGAAACGTAGGATCATTCCTAAAATTTCGTAGCGTATCGGTTCGTCCCTGTTTACACTATAACTTTCGAAGAGACCCAGATAGAGATGAAGTCTCAAACACAACTTAGCTTCATTAAAATCTCGGTCTGCTTCGAAGATAATTCTTTCCTCAGTTTGTGTGAACACGATGTCCTCTTTGTGAGAACGATGTAGTCGCTTTCTGGTAAGAAGAGTTTACACGACAGTCGAATAAAACCACGTGCATTAAACACTATTTGATAAGAGATTTTAAGAGCAGCGAAGTCATATTTAATAGATAAAGGAACAAAAATAGGCTAGTTATCTATGTGGGGAAACATAACTGTGCAGGAAGTTCCTTCAACATGGAGAAGGATCTTGTTCGTCCACAATGAGAACTTTATCTTACGGCTGTAAACATATTACTTCGAGTTTTTCTGAATCAAAGAACTTGACCCAATGCCATGTTGGAAAATCTATTAATTTAGCAATAACTAGTAAGAATCAAGTTATGAATGAAACTGGTTGTCCTATGAGAAATTAAACCGATGAGTTCAAATATGATCTGCATCCGAACTGAAAATCTTTTAGGATAAGCTACATTCAAGACAAATCGTGTGGATTGAAGAAATTCCTTATCATAGTTTTGGTATTCATACATAGGAGAATTGCTTATCTATTTCATCCACTTTTTGCAGTATACATAACTTTCGAATAAATTCCGAAGTTTTCGCATTCGTTCATCAGATAGAAGCGAGCCCGGTTTTGATTTCGCCATAAGAAAAAGACTCTAGCGCTGGTTTTAACTTCTCAGAGTTTTTCATCTTGAATACGTATCTATAAAATAGTATTGACAAAAACGTCAAGTTAAAATAATTTTTATTCCACATCTATGTTTGCGCAACCTCGATTTTGGAAGCATCTGCATTTTGAGTAGAATACTGTTAAAACTAAATCAGTGCTCACTTATCTGAGTTTATAGATTTAGAGAAAAAGATTATACATTTTTCTCGCGCTATATGTGTGTATGATAGAGCTGGGATTTTACTGCAGTAGTGGACATCTGTCACATATTTTGATATCATTTATTGTAATCATTTCAAATAATTTTTTTCTTAGACAGATCTATTGCTTATCCGTGTAGTTCAAAAGCTTTGAGTATCATAGCTCTGATCGATTGTGAGATGAAAGATTTTAGTAAAAAGACTATCCCGAAAGTATTTTAATGTGCGTTGGCAGTAAGAAAGTGTATAAGGAGGGAATAAGTATTTCTTCTCTGGCAGAAAAATATCGTATGTGTTATGACCTGTATGGGATTACAGGTCGTTACTTCATTCCATTCCCTCAGTCTATTCGAGTCTAAATTAATACTGAATAAATATTTCGTATTATCATTAAAGCTTGTTTTCATGGTAGACTATGTAGAGAGACTATTCCACTATCGAAGGACTTTCTTTGTCTGAAAAATAATTTTCTCGATTATCACGGAAGGAAAAGCTTTCTAATCAGATCGTATATCTTTTTGAGGCGCAGCTCCCAGCGAGAATCTTCTTTTTGTCTTAGAGCATATGGTCTCAACGGAATTTTCAAAGTAGACGTATCTTGAGCTCGATACTTTGTAATGAAAATCTCAGCTTGATACTCAGAAACTTGATTTCCGTCCATTCCAGATAATAAAGTCCAATTTTTAATTTGTCTGTAGTTTAATTTTGAAATAAATTCTACGTCATAATATGAAATGGTTAGGATGAAAGTTCTCAAAAAACTTCTCTCCACATGACATCAATCGGGAAATTAAAAAATCGGGCTTTCTTAATTTCTAATGTCAAACTTTTGCTACGATTTAAAACAAAGTCAAGCTTCCTGACTTTCGAGATGGCGAAAACATTTGGGATGTAGGAAAACGTAAAAGCGAAATCTCATTTAAATAAAACACAAAACAGTTTGCAGAAGTATAGATTGTACAAAATGAAACAAAACATGATTTATTATCACGATTTGAGATAGAGAAAACATAGAATTGTTGAAGGTAGTCGTTTTTTAGAGATGTTCTCTAAAAAAAGCCTCTGTAAAATTATTAACAACCATCGTCAATAATGTAAACTATAGTGCATTTGATATCTAAGATGATACTCTATCACATACGCTATTTATAAAAAATCGATAAATTCAACTTTTTTAAAGAAGGGATTGATACTTGAGTAAAATATTTAAAAAATAATATCTTTTTGAATACGCGCTTCTCCTTCTCTCAATGCACATAAAAGTGCTCTCATACCTGTTTCATCAATGAAAAATCAGTAACTCTTGATCAAGTGGGAGCTGTAATGGTGAAACATTTGAACTATGCAGAAAAGTAATAGGTAGATCTGGGAAGGGAATTTCCCCCTCGAGCCATCAGAATATCGGAGAGTGAATTGTTTAAAAATAAAATAAAAAGTTTATTTGACAAGAAGGAGTCATGTGGACGAGCACATTTAGGCTTTTTCATAATTCACTAAAATCTAAGCTACTTAAGACTAAAACGTGGAACCAAACGGCAATTACCACTTGAAAAAGTCTTCTCATAAAAGTGTCTGAGTATTTATGACAGCTACACAAAGGTTTCATCCAATATATCTGAAAAAATGGTCGTAACTGAGTGTATTGAGACAAAAGGAAGACTTTCACTGTTTATGGTTAAAAAATATAGGTCAACTGAATGAAAGTCGCACTGATTCTTCGTAACAAGTACAAAACTCATTGAAGTTTGATAACAGAAAACCACCTCTGTGCTTCTTCACTAGAAACTGTTATTGGAATATTTAAACAATGAACGAAAGCATAAACACCAGATCTACAAAATGATAAGATGTATGCTTACCCAGAAAGACGGCTGACGTGGCCGCACTATAACCTTTGCCTATGAGAAGAATTCGTTTGCCTGCAAGATGTCCATCGCGCTCACTGGGTACTCGATAGCTGATGAGTGGTGACGCCGCCATACGCAAGGCTCGTTCGTTAATAGCCGGTAACCTGCCAGGACCGGCAAAATTTGGGCAGCCGTATGTACCACTCGCATCGATGACGCAGTCCAGCAACATGTATTCTTCACGATTGATCTGTCCATTTTCAACAAGAATAACGAATCCGTTAATGTGATGGCGACCGACAGAAATGACTCGATGACGTAGTCGTATATTTGGCTGCAGATGACGACTAATGGGACGCAGATAGCGCTCGATGTACTCGTCGCCGGTCAAGTATGTACTATCATCATTGTCCGGCTCCACATAAGTCCGACCCAGTGATGACATATTCATGTTCAATGGTGTAAATAATCGGACATGGGACCAGGAACGTACGTTGTTTGCGATATCGTCACCAGATTCAAAGATAACAAATCGATAGCCGTATTGGAGCGCACGCAAACCACATTCCAGACCGATAGGACCACTACCGATGATGCCGATGAGAAACGTATCGTCAGAAGCCATGCTTTGTTTCTAGAATGTTGATCAGTGATACCTTTGAGCGTTATCTACAATAATAAAGGATATAAAATAGCAAAACTATTTGTTTTTATCTAACTTTTCCAATGTTTATCTATGTAGCTTGTGAAACGAACTCCAAAATACGATCTGATGGATATTCTCAATCTGATCAGAAAAATATCTTTTGAGTGGAACATATATATAATTTATATTCTCACAAAGAGTTGAATCGTTCATCAGATATATTTAGATAGGTGTCCATGTAAGAAGCATGCAGTAAAACAACACTTTTAAAAGATTTGTGCTGTATGAAACTCCCAAAAAGGTTCTGTCTTTGCAAAAAAGACTCGAAACATATTCACAGTTCTAAAAGCACAATAAAAAAGTTCTATGAAATCATTAAGAGATCGGCTCTTGTATCGAGGGGACTACCCTTCTCTCCTACAAAACCTTTTTTCAACTCCAGCACATCAGAAATAGAGTTCGCCGTAAAGTAAGAATACTCTGAAGATTTTGCATTTTGCTATGAAACTCGTTTTTTGATGTACTGGACTTGAAAAAGGGTTTTGTAAGAGAGAAGGGTAGCCCCTTCGATACAAGAGCCGATCTCTTAATGATTTCATAGAACTTTTTATTGTACTTTTAGAACTGTGAATGTGTTTCGAGTCTTTTATGCAAAGACAGAACCTTTTTGGGAGTTTCGTAGATTATGTTTTTTTCCTGAGTGAAGTAACTCAAATGATAGCAAATCACATTAATGAAGGAACATTCCAAAGTACTCACTTGAATTAAAGACCGATGCTACGCGGGTGTGCGACAGTAAGTATCCTGATGTCAACTATAAAAAAATGTCAGCTGAGACCTGCCTACTACAAAAACTACAAGTAACGCGGCTTAGTGGCTGCTGACCCTCTACTGAAAGGATATTATCGAATAACATCTATCTTTTAGAATAAATGCTAAATTGGGCTAAAAGTTTTGCAACACTTTAATATGAGGACGAGGGTGAAATTGTTGCAGAACTTTTTGTCCAACCGAATAAATAAAATCTGTTTTATTTTGATGGTACATTTATTCGATGATTTGCTTCAGACTTTCACTCATGTTCATTTGGTACCTCAAAAGTTTCTCAGACCAACGCTTAGACTCGTATAAAACTCAACTTTCAAATATCTCTCAAGAGGAACGGCTAGCCGTTCCTATGTCTACCTCCGCTGTATCACTCACTTTTGGTTGACTTTCAAAGTGAATAGCTACATTTTGTTGGCGCTTCCGAGTTGGTGATCTTCTATTCATTTGACTCCCCAAACAAAATAGATAAAAAGTTTTATTTTATGATTTGCCGTGAAACAAGCACCCATCATAGTGCTTCATATGTTTAGACTTCTTTTTGCACAGTCGATTTCCTTATATACTTATTAAGATGGAACTCAACTGACGGGTATATCTTTTGGTGACGTACTTCCTCTAAGATCTTACCGAAACACCTGACGTGCCGCAGTCGTTGCTACCGACACGGAAGTGATACTACGCACATACCACTTTCTCCGGTTTTCTTGAGTTATAAATATCATAATACGACACACACTAATTCTTTTTGTATAAACTTCTAAACTCTTATTTTCTCTCCCATCACATATCGTAAATAGCGTTCAGCTCATTACCTTCCACAAAAGATTTTTAAAAAAGACACAGAAAAATATCTGCTGTAAAAAGAAAAAAGAAGAGAGACGCTCGATGGATGGAAAAAAAACTGACCTTAGATTCGAGTTCCTCGACCCCAACTACCCTTCGGTCAAACTTTCTTCGTAAACAGTATAGATTGTTATTCTATTATAGTGTAAAGTACGTGAACGAACGCACGGACAAACGAACGAATTTTAACTCAAATTCTGTGTATACCCTCCTTTCAGTAGAGAGAATATTTTATTCCTATCATGCAGTGCGAGTATGTGTAACCAATCATAACACATCTCTCTCTCTAGACAGGTCACCAATTAGATACAGTGTATCTTTCTTCTTGTGTTATGAATATATGCCTTCTCCACAAGGAGAAGGTCAGTTGATTTGGAAATAAAGTTGAAATAGGAAGCACAAATAGCGTAATAAACCGCTACAGTATGAATATTCATGGTATCTACCGTCAGCCTTATCCATGTTTTCAAAAGGAAACTGCAATGAAAAAGAGGTTCAATCAGCTTTACTTCATCCCAAGTAAAGAGAGCAGACAGAGAATGAAAGAGAGATTATAAATATAATGACCTTTCACAAGACAGGGTGCATGTGTTGATGCACCAATCATAGAAATATGCTTCTTTCCATTTAAAATGTTAGACGTAAAAGTCGAGCAACAGTGAGCAAAGTCCTAGCAGAATCCGTATAAATTAGTCTATCTAAAGCAGAATTGCAGTCCGTACGTGAAATTAGCATTAAACATTGATTTTCAATACAATGGCTGCCAATAAAAATTAGGATATAAACTGAAAATGCCTCAAATTCTGCTACAATCACGTGCTTTAGATCTAATCCTAATTCTATGGCAATGTCCATTGTGTTAAATAAACAATTTTAAGAGGATAAGAATCAGTTCAATACTACACTTGATACTGTCAGAAAAGATTCAGATCATTATTACTTAAACACTATTAGTTCGCGTCAAAAGATCTGTTTATGAATAATATTACGAAATAATGATCCTAGGAGCCAGCAGTAAATTCTCGTCACTTACATACTAGTCTGTCGTTTCTATAAAGGAGTGTTCTCTTCGGTGTGCGGAATATGGCCAACTCTTCTTCATTTTTCTCTTTATATGTTCTTTTTCATTCTGTAATGCAGATGTGCAAATGCAAATATTTCTATTCTTTCTTCTAATGCATCGTCATGTTGAGAGAGAATAAATTCGTGAGTCATTTGCTCTCTCAATATGCATGTGCAAATATTTCTATTCTTTCTTCTAATGCATCGTCGTGTTGAGAGAGAATAAATTTTGAGTGTGAACTGCCTCACAACTCACACATTTGTGAATTCGCATACGACGTATTATATGGCAACGACGGATGTACATGCTGATGTCCAGGACTATTATGGAAAACAGCTACAGCATAGTAACGATTTGAAAACCGACGCTTGCTGTTCTAAAGCATCAGTACCCCTTTTCATTCGAAACATTCTCAGTCAAATTCATCCGAATGTTGTAGCACGGTGAGTTAACGTCTATATAGATCTTGTTATTGTATAATTTGGGTTCATTTTCCTAGATATTATGGATGTGGGCTTGTCTTTCCACCGAAACTGAACGGATGTCGAGTGTTGGATCTCGGTTGTGGATCAGGTCGTGATGTTTTCATTTTGTCGAGCCTAGTAGGGGCTCAAGGATCGGTGGTTGGTGTCGACATGACGAAAGAACAGGTAATGCAGATAATATATGAAACTAATTTATAACATTATTCATCATGTTTTCAGCTTGATGTTGCCGAAGAGTACATCATTTATCATACAAAACAATTCGGCTTTGACTCGCCAAATGTCGATTTTCGCCTGGGTCGAATCGAGCATCTCATAGACGAAGTGGCATTGGAAATCAATTCGTTCGATGTTGTTGTGTGCGTATCAATTACATTCATGCATAAAATCGTTTTAGTTTCTTTTTTCCAAAAATTTCAGCTCGAATTGTGTCGTCAACTTAAGTCCTGACAAAAAGCAAGTGTTGCAACAAATATACCAGATATTGAAAGTAGGTATAGATAACATCAGTGTTACTTCGGAGAGAATTTAAAAAAACATATTTTTAGAGAGAAAATCGTAGTAGAACTGTTAAAACTCATCGATATATTTTATAACTCTGTCAAGATTTCAGTCTATAGGTCGCGTCTAACGTTATTATTGACTCGATCTATTCACGTCTAGACTTTTGGGCATTCTGTTGAGAATACCAACACTTTCAAATATATTGTTGCTTAGGAAAAAGTGCTTTCCAGTAAGTAGGTCTCACAAGACATCGTTCGATGGTTTTTTCTGTCATGATCTTAGAGTGGTCTATATTTACATTTTTCTACAGTCTCATTTTAATATTACCGTCCACAAGATCCGTCAATTATGTCTTGTACAATAAAAATCCTAGTATCGCCTCCAAAAATCAAATGTACATTACTAGTGAAACTCGTAACAATCAGTGTCAAATCTTTTAAGCTTGAGTGAACGACCGGAACAATAATCCAGAAGCACTATCTCAATATCAAGCATCAAGCTTTAACAAGAGAAATATATATTCTTACAGATCGAGTCGAACAATTTAATGAAATATAGAATAAATTTTGAAGTTTTATTTTGTTTCGTTCCTCCATCTAGTAGATACCTACACTGTCTCCAGTAAGGGTATTCACTTGTCGATAAATTCATATTTTTCTTTCAGCCTGGAGGCGAATTCTACTTCAGCGATGTTTATGCCGATCGACCAATCGCCGAGGAACTGCGACGAAATAAAATTCTTTGGGGTAAAGTTTCTTGTTGTTATCCAACTATACTTTTCCACATTTATTCATTCGTAGGTGAGTGTCTGAGCGGAGCTCTTTGCGAAAATGACCTTATTACGGGTGCACTCGACATCGGTTTTACACGGCCTATCCTGATAACAAAACAACCGATCGGTGTTGAGAACAAAGAACTACAAGAGCTACTCGGTTAGTTTATTTATCTCTCGTTCTTTTTCATGATCTCTATCCATAAGTAAACATACATATATACGTTTAGGAGATATTCAATTTGCATCATGCACATATCGCATGTTCAAAAATAGCTCCACCAACAGTGGTAGTAGTTCCACATTGCCATCTAGTGTTGGTGATGCTCTAGTGACATATGAAGTGCCAATGACTCACTATGAAGATGAATTTCAATTTGATCAGACGACGATATTTAAGGTAAATACTCGCAGATTGACGTACCTTGACAGTCTTTGCTAATGGATAGTTCCATTTATGCTGAGTGCAAGACGTAAGATATTCGTTTCATCGAATTCCTATATAAGACATCAGCCAATTTGAGATCTAATCCTATTCGTGGATAGTTCACGGAATCTTTTTTCTCACTTTCCAGCAAAGATTTTTCTGATATTTCTCATATTCACAAAGCTTAATTTTCGAGCGAATGGTGCATTCATTTCGATGCTCATATAAATAGATAATAATATTGCCTGAAAATAAACATGCGACCATAAGAAGAGGTAAACCTTCATGAACTGACAGCATCACGAGAGATATACTCTTCAAAAGCAAAAGTTGGCATCAATATTTGTGCCGTGATAGAACTCTGTAAGAAGGTTTTCGAAAAAGTAAGTAGAGCACGCGATAGCGCGTATAATTCTCTATGAAAATATGTGTTTTAACTGTGCCTCACTTTTATCTTCTAAAGCAAACATTTAAATGAAATTCAGGCGTCTTTGTTGTGAGTGAGATATGCTTTGGGTATGTGACGATAGCTTCAGGAGTGACATATTCACTCTTATACATCCACTTTCACGAAATATCGAAAACTAACATCGAATAAAAATTTGCTTTAGAAATAGACAGCGATCAAAAATATACCGTGCTTAGATTAACATCAGCTGAAGTTATTTCTTGAATGAAGAATTCACGACAATTAAAATATTGTTTTTTTTTCCTCATTTATCTTGTCACATTTATGTAGCGAGAGTAACAAGAGAACTAATCATTTTGCATTAAAAGAATTTGAGGTTCTAAGTAATTTCGCGAACTTGTGAGTGGCATGTCTTCCTTCTGTGATTGCCAATGTTGAATTTTGTGACTAATATAAGCAAATCGCCTATACACGACACATTTATAGAGGAATAGATTTAAAAGAGTATTGAGCATACATTGGAATAATTCGCAATATTCTTGTAGCTTCATGGCAAACCCGAACGTCTAAGTGCTGAACTTGCCCACATGATGATTATTTCACGATATGCTGACAATTTCAAATTCTCTTCAGTTGACGACGGAAAGGTATGGGGCAGAGCAAGAGGAAAAAACCTGTTCCTTTTGTCTTTTTTAGCACATACTTGATTCAGGTGATCAAGCACTAACGTCTCAAACATCTACCTATTCAGCGTCACCTAGCTGTTGTCGCAATAAAGCTTGTCAATAGAATAAAGTGCAACATAATCTTAGAAGAAGAATTATGAAACAATCATCGAATCAACCTGACTAAAAGAAAAATTTTTGATCTTCTAAACTTTTTCTAATTGATTACGAGGCCCTATTAATACATAAACATCGGATTTGCTTGAGAAAAATTGAAATATCGACTTTAGACTATTAGAAGCAGAACACAGATGCGTAGAAATACAAAAAAATATTCAGGAAATGATGACAAAAATAGATAGAATATCAAGACTAATATCGTACATAAGAATTACAGGTGTGACCAAAAGTGTGCTTGTTCGTTCGGTTAAGCGCTAGGAAAATATATAGAAAATTGGTTTTAACTCTTTCGAGACCGCTGGCACTTTAAAGTCTCATGTGTAAGAATTCCAATTTTTGTCATTCGACAAGAAGAGAAAGAAAAAAGAAGATACCGATCGTAACACGAACGTCTAAGACAGGATACACAACATTTACTTCAAAAAGACGCGAAAAAAATTCGAATTCTTATGCATAAGACTACATAAAATCTCAATGACACTTTGAAGTGTCAGCGCGGTCTCGAAAGGGTTAACAAAAACTAAGATCTTTATCATTTATTTGCTTATATTGCGTCTCCAATATTGACATATAGGTGTAAAATTATCGCTACTACCTATATCTTCGTTCTTACTCTCAATGTCAGCCTCGATCTTTTGTATATTTTCGTCATCATATTAGTACCAGTTTTGTGTTCCTATTTACTTCTATTTTAATCTTGCTTACAATATACATATGCATTTTCTGTTGTGAAACTTAGATCTGTTGCAACACGTTTTCCAAGTAGATGATTGAGATCACTTAAGGAAGTGTACGTCAGAGTACGTATAAATGATAAAGAGAAAACACTCACATTTGTCCTCTAAGATGCAAATGTTGATCTATATATGACTTATATCGAGGCATCACAATTTAAGAAGCTGTCCTCAACGGATGGTGCCACGCATGATATTGGAACAAAACAACTGATTGATATGCTATAGATTTTCGATGATTGGAAAGAGATGTCATGGCTTGTCTCAGTGCAAACATCTTGCATAAACCAAAATCCAAGTCGTTTCAATACGTTCATTCTGTGGGAAAAGTCTGCCATACAGATTGGAATTATTTGTTTGTTCAACAATTTTATCCAACATTTCATTTGTAAAGGAAAACTGGAATCCATCGAAAATAGTTCGGATTTTAGTAACCGGACCAGATTTGATCGTCAATATGTTAGTAGCATGTAAACGACCAGCAGTGTTGGAGCTTTCTCTCGACCATAAAACGCCATTTGTTTTTCAACTGTATCTGGTTGAAAATTCAGATTTAGATCATTATTACTAGTAAAAGAATCAGACGAACTGTCATTTTCTGAAATACGTTCATCAGTGGATGTGTCATCGGATTTAGATTCAGAAAGAGAAAAATCTGGATCAGAATTTGATTCTTCATCCTCAGAAGCAATTTCCTCCACTTCATCAGTGGTTTCGAAATTAAGAACATCTCGAATTCTTTTCAGATTTGGTTTGGTAGACATCGTTCTCTGAAAAATCACAACAAGAATTATCGCTTTAATTCAAGCCTTTTTCTTCAATAAATAAGTACGAATACGAAGAGTGTCAATCGTAGTAGAAAGCTAATTCAGAAGCATTTCATTTAGAGAGTAGTAAAGCCTGTCAAACGAAGGCTAGAAAAATATGAATAATCTTTCTAGTAAATGAACACCTGTTACGATAGATGGCAGCATTTATATAATAAATAACCACTTGTGTAGCACAAAAACTGGTACAGAATCCATGTGGAACCACCTTTAATATTTTTGCTATAAGAAGGTATTCATGACACTTTATAACGATTAGCTACAGTATCAACTCTAAATGTATATCAGCACCCATATAATAAAAATCAAAAAACATCGTCGTGGGTCCTTGTGAATCTACCAGCAGCGTACGAGGGTTAATATGATAAAAAGGAGTGGAAAATTTTCAGATGGAAAAGTAAATTTCTGATTTTTAGATTTTTGTTGATCTGGCAGGCTATGCAGAGCATATAGTACAAATACATACTAATATGAATGGAGAAATTTGAGAATTTTCATAAACAGAAGTAGATTTCTGTTTTTGTTTGTCAGATAGATGTGTCAGTAAATTTCTGATTTTTAACCAGAAATCAGCAAAGAGATTTATTCAAAACTGATCACAATTTGAGATTTGACACGTCCACTTTATATGTGCCATTGATGTCACTCAGATTTCTATTCGAGAAGATAATCGATAGTCTGTCGCCTCTTTATGAATATCGCACTAATGAGGTTCAATTGTGAAAAAACTAAACAATTAGTAATCTGAACTTGATCATTTGACACAAATTGAAAAAATGATGACTAGATGACGCTCTTCTTTCCAAAATAATTCTATTGAAATTCAATTTTGTCTAGGATAATTATTTTATCGTCCCAAACTTCATTTCATCATCTCAACGAGAATTTCGTCACGAGATTTTTCATTCTTTTATCTCTTTTCTCAAGTGAAACTGCACCCAAGCTGTAAGTTGATTTCTATCTTAACCAGCCGATGTGCTTGATAAGAAAAAACTCTTCCTCAGAGTATTGCTGTAAAACGCAAAGATTTTCTTGAAAAAAAACCCAGTGGTATAATTTCAACCGATTGCGCATAACACTGGGAAAGAAAGACGTATATATATGTGTGTACAAAAGGAAAAACTGACTATTTTTTCTTCATTCTAATTTTGTTCTGTGTAAAAGAATGGCTACTGGTAGTGAAGATGCAAATCGAAATGAAACCTCGAAAATGATCAATGAATGGCGAGAGAAATGGATGAAAGAAATCGATTCGATCGTTCGTTCAGCAACCGATGATCTTGATGAAAATATCACGGAAAACGATCTCAATGATCGACTTCAAGAAGCGATGAATGAATTTTATAATGATGAAGATGGTAGTTCAACAATCTTTGGTGATCAAGACACAAGCAAAAGAAACTTTTATTTCAGTGATGAATTTATGTCACACACAAATTATTCACGACAACAATCTGAATTATCAGATTTAACATCAACTATTGGACAAGCATTAGTGATCAAACAACGCGCTCATTGTACGGTCAAATGTTATAAAGATCCAGCTGGTGTAATGGCAATTGGCGAAGATCAACTTGCTTTTATTGATTTTGTTTGGAATTATGAACAAGTACGTGAAATGAAAATGTTTGTTGTATCGAACATTAACTCGAGTGTGGGAGAAGTTCCAGCTGAACGTAGCTTTAACTTTCCATATGTGGGTGAACGAGTTCGTGTTGTCGATATGGATTATTGGCCAACACACAATCGATATGTTTTAGCCGTTGTTCAAACAGGAGAACAACGTGCGAGTTGGCATTATTTATNCGTTACAACCGTATTCGTGTAAATCTCGTTAAAGGTGACACCATCGGTATACATTTGATTAACCGTATCGTCAAGGTGACGCCGTTGTTCAAGCGGATCGTTGATATTGCTGCAATAAGGCAAATAATCGATTGATTGTTTAATAACCCAGAATAGCTGTGTGTCTGGATAATGCTTTTTGAGTTGAGCTACGAAAATAGAATTCAAATAGTTATACGTTGGTGCGTAATGGTACATTCAATCAATATTTCAGATTCTCCCAACTAAGTTCGAAAGAAAAAATGTCGAAGGGCATAGATATTGAAAATTCAAAACATTGAAAGCACGAATTGTACTAACTTCCAAACCTAGTCATGCTGAGAACATTATAGTTTGAAAATATAAAGATGAATCCAGGAGCAGCCATCCACTTTTTGGTAAATTTTATTTTCGAATAAAATCATTGAACAGATATTGTTTCACGATTTTTTAGCCCCTCAGGCTAATCCTCGATGAAAAATAGTTAGGGAGTCATTCTCAGCTTTCTTATAAGCGGAAATCACAATCATATACAATATTCTTTCGGAGCATCCATGCTTTTCGATCTTGAGGGTGGGTGAGGGTGAGATTCACCCACATGACTCTTATATTAACTATTAATTCCTGTGGTATGTATATCGAAACCAAATAATTCTAAAGGATTGTTTCCGTTTAACGAAATGGCAAGGTTAACATAGATTTCAAAGAAATAGAAAGGGTCATAATGGTGATCTCGATGAACGTGGCCTAGATGGTTATTAAATTAAGTATGGGTATCTGCAATATGTATCTTCTCACCATGCCTTACGAAGCAATTGTTAAGCTCTTGACAAAAGTCACCATCAGTTTGGAATCACCCAAGAGGACGCTAGAAGGGAACGCTTGGGTGACTTTCACCCAATTCTTCTTTGCATTGGTGAACGTTAATAAAGATATTCTGAATATGGCAATTGATGAAAAGTGTAGAAACATTTATTCAGAAGTACAATTTCTGTTAGACTATAACCTTTGGTTGAACACAATCAAAGTATCAACAATGTACTAGTAACAACAGATTTGAAACCTCATACTTTTTGTTGTACTCGAAACGTAGGAACATTCCTAAAATTTCGTAGTGTATCGGTTCGTTCCTGTTTTACACTATAACTTTCGAAGAGACCTAGATTCTCGGTCTGGTTCGAAGATAATTCTCTCCTCAGTTTGTGTGAACACGATGTCCTTTTCGTGAGAGCGATATAGTCGCTTTCTGCTAAAAAAATTTTACACGACAGTCGAATAAAACCACGTGCATTAAACACTATTTGATAAGAGATTTTAAGAGCAGCGAAGTCATATTTAATAGATAAAGGAACAAAAGTAGGCTAGTTATCTATGTGGGGAAACATAACTGTGCAGGAAGTTCCTTCAACATGGACAAGAATCCTGTTCGTCCACAATGAGAACTTCATCTTACGGCTATAAACATATTACTTCGAGTTTTTCTGTATCAAAGAACTTGACCCAATGCCATGTTGGAAAATCTATGGATTTAGCAATAACTAGTAAGAATCAAGTTATGAATGAAACTGGTTGTCCTATGAAAAATTAAAGTGATGAGTTCAAATATGATCTGTATCCGAACCGAAAATCTTTTAGGATAAGCTACAGTCAAGACAAGTCATGTGGATTGAAGAAATTCCTTATCATAGTTTTGGTACTCGTGCATAGGAGAATTGCTTATCTATTTCATCCACTTTTTGCAGTATACATAACTTTCGGATAAATTCCGAAGTTTTCGCATTCGTTCATCAGATAGAAGCGAGTCCGGTTTCGATAATTTCGCCATAAGAAAAAGACTCTAGCGCTGCTTTTAACTTCTCAGAGTCTTTCATCTTGAATACGTATCTATAAAATAGTATTGACAAAAACTTCAAGTTAAAATAATTTTTATTCCACATCTATGTTTACGCAGCCTCGATTTTGGAAACATCTGCACTTTTAGTAGAATACTGTTAAAACCAAATCAGTGCTCACTTATGTGAGTTTACAGAATTAGAGAAAAAGATTATACATTTTTCTCGCGCTACATGTGTGTATGGTAGAGCTGGATGTTACTGTAGTAGTGCGGACATCCGTCACATCTTTTTATATCATTTATTGTAATCATTTCAAATGATTTTTTTCTTAGACAGATCTATTACTTATCCGTATAGTTCAAAAGCTTTGACTAGCACAGCTCTGATTGATTGTGAGATGAAAATTTTTAGTAGAAAGACGATCCCGAAAGTATTCTAATGTGCATTGGCAGTAAAAAAAGTGTGTAAGGAGGGTATAAGTATTTCTTCTCTGGCAGAAAAATATCGTATGTGTTATGACCTGTATGGGATTACAAGTCGTTACTTCATTTCGTTCCCTCACTCTATTCGAGTCTAAATTAATACTGAATAAATATTTCGTATTATCATTAAAGCTTGTTTTCATGGTAGACTATGTAGAGAGACTATTCCACTATCGAAGGGCTTTCTTTGTCTGAAAAATAATTTTCTCGGTTATCACGGAAGGAAAAGCTTTCTAATCAGATCGTATATCTTTTTTTTAGGCGCAGCTCCCAGCAAAAATCTTCTTTTTGTCTTAGAGCATATGATCTCAACGGAACTTTCAAAGTAGACATATATATCTAGGGCTCGATACTTTGTAATGAAAATTTTAGCTTAATCCTCAGAAACCTGATTTTCGTCCATCCCAGATAATAAAGTCCAATTTTTAATTTGTCTGTAATTTAATTTTGAAATAAATTCGAGGTCACAAATTGAAATGCTTAGGATGAAAGTTCTCAAAGATCTTCTCTCCACATGACATCAATCATGAAATTAAAAAATCGGGTTTTCTTAATTTGTAATGTCGGAATTTTCATAAGGTTTAAAACAAAGCCAAGCTTCCTGGTTTTCAAGATAGCGAAAACATCTGAGATGTAGGAAAACCTAAAAGCGAAGTCTCATTTGAATAAACCACAAAACAGTTCGTAGAAGTATAGATTCTGCAAAATGAAACAAAACATGATTTACTATCACGATTTGAGATAGAGAAAACATAAAATTGTTGAAGATAATTGTTTTTTTTAGAGATGTTCTCTAAAAAGCGTCTGTAAAATCGTTAAAAGACATGGTCCATAAAGTAAACTATAGTGCATTGGATATCGAAGATGATACTCTATCACATACGCTATTTTTTTTGAAAGGGATTGATACTTGAGTAAAATATTTAAAAAATAATATCTTTTTGAATACGCGCTTCTCCTTCTCTCAATATGCACACAAAAGTGCTTTCATGACTGTTTCACAAATGAAAAATCAATAACTCTTCATCAAGTAGGAGTTGTAATGGTGAAACTTTTGAACTATGCAAATAAGTAATAGGTAAATCTAGGAAGGAAATTTCCCTCTTGAGTCATCAGAATATCGGAGCGTGAATTGTTCAAAAATAAAAGAAAGAGTCATGTGGACGAGCACATTTAGGCTTTTTCATAATTCATTAAAATGTACTCATGAGCAAAACGTCGAGCCAAACGGCAATTACCACTTGAAAAAACACAAAGGTTTCATCCTATATATCTGAAAATGGTCGTAACTGGGTGCATTGAGAAAAGAGAAAGAATTTCACTGTTTATGGTTAAACAATATAGGTCAATCGAATGAAAGTCGTACTAATTCTTCGTAACAAGTACAAAACTCATTGTAGTTTCATAACAAAAAACCACCTCTGTACTTCTTCATTAGAAACTGTTATTGGAAGATTTAAAAAATGAAAGAAAGCGTAAACAACAGATCTACAAAATGATAAGATGTGCGCTTACCTAGAAAAACGGCAGACGTGGCCGCACTATAACCTTTGCCTATGAGAAGAATTCGTTTGCCTGCAAGATGTTCATCGCGCTCACTGGGCACTCGATAGCTGATGAGTGGTGACGCCGCCATACGCAAGGCTCGTTCGTTAATGGCCGGTAACCTGCCAGGGCCGGCAAAATTTGGGCAGCCGTACGTACCACTCGCATCGATGACGCAGTCCAACAACATGTATTCTTCACGATTGATCTGTCCATTTTCTACAAGAATAACGAATCTGTTGATGTCATGGCGACCGACAGAAATGACTCTATGACGTAGTCGTATATTTGGTTGCAGGTGGCGACTGATGGGACGTAGATAGCGCTCGATGTACTCGTCGCCGGTCAGGTATGTACTATCATCATCGTTCGGCTCCACATGAGTCCGACCCAGTGATGACATATTCATGTTCAACGGTGTAAATAATCGGACATGGGACCAGGAACGTACGTTGTTTGCGATATCGTCGCCAGCTTCAAAGATAACAAACCGATAGCCGTATTGGAGCGCACGCAAACCACATTCAAGACCGATAGGACCACTACCGATAATGCCGATGAGAAACGTATCGTTAGAAGCCATGCTTTGTTTCTAGAATGTCGATCAGTGATACCTTTGAGTGTTATCTACAATAATAAAGAATATAGAATGGCAAAACTATTTTGTTTTTATCTAATTTTTCCCATGTTTATCTATGTAGCTTGCGAAACGAACTCTAAAATACGGTCTGATGGATATTCTTAACATGATCAGAAAAATATCTTTTGAATGGAACACATATACAATTTATATTCTCACAGAGTTGAATCGTTCATCAGATTATTTAGATAGGTATTCATGTAAGAAGCATGCAATAAAACGACACTTTTCAAAAATTTTTGACGTATGATACTCTCGAAAAGGTTCCGTCTTTACAGAAAAGATTCGAAACATATTCACAGTTCTCAAAGCACAATAAAAAGTTCTATGAAATCATTAAGAGATCGGCTCTTGTATCGAGGGGGCGACCCTTTTGTCCTACAAAACCTTTTTTGCAAAGACAGAACGTTTTGGGGAGTTTCGTAGAGCATGGTTTTTCCAGAGTGAAGTAACTCAAATGATAGCAAATCACACTAACGAAGGAACATTCCGAAGTGCTCACTCGAATTAAAGGCCGATATTACGTGGATGTGCGACAGTAAGTGTCCTGATGTCAACTATGAAACAATTATCAGCTGAGACATGTCTATTACAAAAATTATAATTACAATATTTTCTCAGCTTAAGGTGCACGTATATGCTTACAGACATTTTTTGACAACCGCAGCTCTTTAATAATCGATAAAACATCAGAAGGTTGTTAGAAGTAATTCTTGTGACTCACCTTTGTGCTCTCTTCATATGACATATTCTATTCCTATCATGCATTGCGAGTATGAATATTCATGGTGTCTATACTGTCAGCCTTATCCACGTTTTCAAAAGGGAATTGCAATGAAAAAGAGGTTCAATTAGCTTTATTTCGTCGCAAGTAAAGAAAGCAGATAACAGTGGAGAAGAGAAAGAAGAAAGAGTGAATATATTTGATGGTGAACAATGCATGACCCACAGTTTATAAGCGGAGAGAAAGAGAGCAGACGGACAATAGAAGAGAGATTATAAATATCGTGACCTTTCACAAAACAGAGTGCATGTGTCGATGCATCCAATTACAGAAATATGCTTCTCTCCATTTAAAGTGTTATATGTCAAAGTCGTGCAACAGTGGTCTAAGTCCTGACCGAATCCGTCTAAAATAGTCTATCTCAAGCAGAATTGCAGTCCGTACGCGAAATTAACATTAAACCTTGATTTTCAATACAATGACTGCCAATAAAAACTAGGATGTAAACTGAAAATGTCTCAAATTCTGCTACAATCACGTGTTTTAGATCTAATTCTAATTCTATGACAATGCTCGTTGTGTTAAGTAAAGAATTTTAAGAGGGTAAGAATCAGTTCAACACTACACTTGATACTGTCAGAAAAGATTCAGATCACTATTACTTAAATACTATTAGTTCGCGTCAAAAGATCTGTTTATGAATAATGTTACGAAATAATGATCCTAGAGCCAACAGTAAATTCTCGTCACTTACATACTAGTCTGTCGTTTCTGTAATGAAGTTTTCCCTTCGGTGTACGGAATATGGTCAGCTCTTCTTCATTTTTCTCTTTTCGTGTTTTTTTTCGTTCTGTACTGCAGATGTGCAAATATTCCTATTTTTTCTTCTAATGCATCGTCATTCTGAGAGAGAGTAAATTCGTGAGTCACTTGCTCTCTATTGTGCATGTGCAAATATGTCTATTCTTTCTTCTAATGCATCGTAATGTTGAGAGAGGATAAATATTAAGTGTGGGCTGCTTCACAGCTCACATATTTGTGGATTCGTATACGACGTATTATATGGCAACGATGGATGTGCATGCTGATGTCCAGGACTATTATGGAAAACAGCTACAGCATAGTAACGATTTGAAAACCGACGCTTGCTGTTCTAAAGCATCAATACCTCTTTTCATTCGAAACATTATCAGCCAAATTCATCCGAATGTTGTAGCACGGTGAGTTAACGCCTACATAGACCTTGTTCCTGTATAATTTAGATTCATTTTCCCAGATATTATGGATGTGGGCTTGTCTTTCCGCCGAAACTGAATGGATGTCGAGTGTTGGATCTCGGTTGTGGATCAGGCCGTGATGTTTTCATTTTGTCGAGCCTAGTAGGGGCTCAAGGATCGGTGGTCGGTGTCGACATGACAAAAGAACAGGTAATGCAGATAATATATGAAATTACTTTATAACATTATTCATCATGTTTTCAGCTTGATGTTGCCCAAGAGTACATTATTTATCATACAAAACAATTCGGCTTTGACTCGCCAAATGTCGATTTTCGCCTGGGTCGAATCGAACATCTCATAGACGAAGTGGCATTGGAAGTCGATTCGTTCGATGTTGTTGTGTGCGTATCAATCACATTCATGCATAAGATCGTTTTAGTATTTCTTTCTTCCAAAAATTTCAGCTCGAATTGTGTCGTCAACTTAAGTCCTGACAAAAAGCAAGTTTTGCAACAAATATACCAGATACTGAAAGTGGGTGTAGATAACATCAGTGCTACTTCGGATAGAATTTTAAAAAAACATTTTTAGAGAGAAAATCGTAGTAGAACTGTTAAAACTCATCGATATATTTTATAACTCTGTCAAGATTTCATTATATAGGTCGCGTCTAACGTTATTATTGACTCGATCTTTTCACGTATAGACTTTTGGGCATTCTGTTGAGAATACCAACACTTTCGAATATATTGTTGCTTAGGAAAAAGTGCTTTCCAGTAAGTAGGTCTCACAAGACATCGTTCGATGGTTTTTTTCTGTCAGGATCTTAGAGTGGTCTATATTTACATTTTTCTACATTCTCATTTCAATATTACCGTCCACAAGATCCGTCAATTATGTCTTGTACAGTAAAAATCCTAGTATCGCTTCCAAAAATCAAATGCACATTACTAGTGAAACTCGTAACAATCAGTGTCAAATCTTATGAGCTTGAGTGAACGATCGGAACAATAATCCACAAGAACGATCTCAATATCAAACATCAAGCTTTAACAAGAGAAATATATACATACTCTTACAGATCGAGTCGAACGATTTAATGAAATATAGAATAAATTTTGAAGTTTTATTTTGTTTCGTTCCCCCATCTAGTAGATACCTACACTGTTTTCAGTAAGTGTATTCACTTGCCAATAAATTTATGTTTTTTTTCAGCCTGGAGGCGAATTCTACTTTAGCGATGTTTATGCCGATCGACCAATCGCCGAGGAACTGCGACGAAATAAAATTCTTTGGGGTAAAGCTTCTTGTTGTTATTCAACTATACTTTTACACATTTATTCATTCATAGGTGAGTGTCTGAGCGGAGCTGTATGCGAAAGTGACCTTATTACGGGCGCACTCGACATCGGTTTTACACGGCCTATCTTGATAACAAAACAACCGATCGGTGTTGAGAACAAAGAACTACTCGGTTAGTTTATTTATCTGTCGTTCTCTTTCATCAGCTGTATCCAGAAGCGAACATACATATATATATATATACGTTCAGGAGATATCAAATTTGCATCATGCACATATCGCATGTTCAAAAATAGCTCCACCAAAAGTGGTAGTAGTTCCACATTGTCATCTTGTGTTGCTGATGCTCTAGTGGCATATGAAGTGTCAATGACTCACTATGAAGATGAATTTCAATTTGATCAGACGACGATATTTAAGGTAAATACTCGTAGATTGACGTACCTTGACAGTCTTTGCTAATGGATAGTTCCACTTACGCTGAATGCACGGCGTACGATATTCGTTTCATCGAATTTCGATATAAGACAACATCCAGTTTGAGATCTAATCCTTTTCGTGGATAGTTCAAGGAATCTTTTTTCTCACTTTCCGGCACAGATTTTCCCGATATTTCTCATATTCACAAAGCTTAATGTTCCAGCGAATGGTACATTCATTTCGATGCTCATATAAATAGATAATAATATTGCCTGGAAATAAAAATGTGACCATAAGAAGAGGTACGCACTCGGTAGCGCGTATAATTCTTCATGAAAATATGTATTTTGACTGTGCCTCACTTTTATCTCCTACAATAAATACCTAAATGGAATCCAGGCATCTTTTTAGTGAGTGAGATATGCTTTGGGTATGTAGCGAGAGCTTCAGAAATCCATCTTATACATCCGCTTTCACGAAATATCGAAAACTATCATCGAATCAAAATTTGCTTTGGAAATAGACATCGATCAAAAATATATCGTGCTTAGATTAACATCAGTTGAAGTTATTTCTTGAATGAAGAATCCACGACAATTAAAATATTGTTTTTTTTTCTCATTTATCTTGTCACATTGATGTAGCGACAGTAAGAAGAGAACTAATCATTTTGTATTAAAGGAATTTGAGGTTCTAAGTAATTTCGGCAACTTGCGAGTGGCATGTCTTCCTTCTGTGATTGCCAATGTTGAATTTTGTCACTAATATGAGCAAATCGCCTATACACGACACATTTATAGAGGAATAGATTTAAAAGAATATTGAGCATACATTGGAATAATTCGCAATATTTATGTAGCTTCATGGCAAACCCGAACGTGTAAGTGCTGAACTTGCCCACATGACGATTATTTCACGATATGCTGACAATTTCAAATTCTCTTCAGTTGACGACGGAAAGGTATGGGGCACAGTAAGAAGAAAAGACCTGTTTCTTTTGTCTTTTTTTAGCACATACTTGATTCAGGTAATCAAGCATCAACTTCTCAAACATCTACCTATTCAGCGTTACCTAGCTGTTGTCGCAATAAAGCTTGTCAATAGGATAAAGTGCAACATAATCTTAGAAGAAGAATTATGAAACAATCATCGAATCAACCTGACTAAAATAAAACTTTTGACATTCTAAACCTTTTCTAAATGATTACGAGGTCCTATTAATACATAAACATCGAATTTACTTGAGAAAAATTGAAATATCGACTTTAGACTATTAGAAGCAGAACACAGATGAGTAGAAATACGAAAACTATTCAGGAAATGATGACAAAAATAGATAGAATATCAAGACTAATATCGTACATAAGAATTACAGGTGTGACCAAAAGTGTGCTTGTTCTTTCGGTTAAGCGCTAGGAAAATATATAGAAAATTGGCTTTAACAAAAACTAAGATCTTTATCATTTATTTACTTATATTTTGTCTCCAATATTGACATATAGGCGTAAAATTGTCGCTACTACCTACATCTTCGCTCTTACTCTCAATGTCAGTCTTGATCTTTTGATATTTTCGCCATGATATTAGTGTCAGTTTTGTGTTTCTATTTACTCCTATTTTAATCTTGCTACAATACAATTACATATGCATTTTCTATTGTGAAACTTAGATCTATTGCAACACGTTTTCCAAGTAGATAGTTGAGATCACTTAAGAAAGTGTGCACCAGAGTCCGCATAAGTGATAAGGAGAAAACACTCACATTTGTCCTCTAAGATGCAAATGTTGATCCATATATGACTTATGTTGAGGCATCACAATTTAAGAAGCTGACCTCAATGGATGGTGCCACGCATGATATTGGAACAAAACAAGTGACTGATATGCTATAGGTTTTCGATGATTGGAAAGGGATGTCACGGCTTTTGTCTCAGTGCAAACATCTTGCATAAACTAAAATCCAAGTTGTTTCAATACATTCATTTTACGGGAAAAGTCTGCCATACAGATTTTAATCATTTGTTTGTTCAACAATTTTATCCAACATTTCATTTGTAACGAAAAGCTGGGACCCATCGAAAATTGTTTGAATTTTAGTAACCGACGAAGTCTGATCGTCAATGTGTTAGTTGCATGTAAACGACCAACAGTGTTGGGGCTTTCTCTCGACCATAAAACGTCGTTTTTTTTCAACTGTATCTGGTTGAAAATTCAGATTTAGATCATCATTACCAGTAAAAGAATCAGACGAACTGTCATTTTTTAAAAATATGTTCATCAGTGGATGCGTCATCGGATTCAGATTCAGAAAGAGAAAAATTTGGATTAGAATTTGATTCTTCATTTTCAGAAGCAATTTCTTCCACTTCATCAGTGATTTCGAAATCACGAACATCTCGAATTCTTTTCAGATTTAGTTTGGTAGACATCGTTCTCTGAAAAATCACAACATCAAGCTTTTTTCTTCAATAGATAAGTACGAATACGAAGGGTGTCCATGGTAGTAGAAAACTAATTCAGAAGCGTTTCATTTAGAAAGTCGCAAAGCCTGTTAAACGAATGCTAGAAAAATATGAATAATCTTTCTGGTAAATGAACATCTGTGATGATAGACGGCAGCATTTATGTAATAAATAACCACTTGTGTAACACAAAAACTGGTGCGGAATCCATGTGGGCGCACCTTTAGCCTTTTTGTTGTAAGAAGGTATTCACGGCATTTTATAACGATTAGCTAAAACATCACCTCAAAATGTATCAGCGTCCATATAATAAAAATCAAAAACATCGTCGTGGGTCCATGTAGACCTACCAGCAGCGTACGAGGGTTAATGTGATAAAAAGGAGTGAAACATTTTCAGATGAAAAAGTAAATTTCTGATTTCTAAATTTTTGTTGACCTGGCAGGCTATGCAGAGCATAGTACAAATACATACTATTATGAATGAAGAAATTTGAGAATTTTCATAAACAGAAGTAGATTTCTGTTTTTGTTTGTTAGATAGGTGTATCAGTAAGTTTCTGATTTTTAACCAGAAATCAGCAAAGAGATTTATTCAAATCTGGTTACAATTGGAGATGTGACACGTCCTCACTAATGAGGTTCAATTGTGAAAAAACTAAACAATTAGTAATCTGAACTTTGCCAGTTTCAAACTTCATTTCATCATCTCAACGAGAATTCCGTCACGATATTTTGCATTCTTTTATCTCTTTTCTCAAGTGAAACTGCAATAAAGCTATAAACTGATATCTACCTTAACCAGCCGAGGTGCTTGATAAGAAAAAAATCTTCCTCGAAGTATTGCTGTAAAACGCAAAGATTCTCTTGGAAAAAAACCCAGTGGTATAATTTCAACCGATTGTGCATAACACTGGGAAAGAAAGACGTATATATATATATGTGTACAAAAGGAAAAACTGACTATTTTTTCTTCATTTTAATTTTGTTCTGTGTAAAAGAATGGCCACTAGTAATGAAGATGCAAATCGAAATGAAACGACGAAAATGATCAATGAATGGCGAGAGCAATGGATGAAAGAGATCGATTCGATCGTTCGTTCAGCAACCGATGATCTTGATGAAAATATCACGGAAAACGATCTCAACGATCGACTTCAAGAAGCGATGAATGAATTTTATAATGATGAAGATGGAAGTTCAACAATTTTTGGTGATCAAGACACAGGCAAACGAAACTTTTATTTCAGTGATGAATTTATGTCACACAAAAATTATTCACGACAACAATCTGAATCATCAGATTTAACATCAACTATTGGACAAGCATTGGTGATCAAACAACGCGCTCATTGTACGGTCAAATGTTATAAAGATCGAGCTGGTGTAATGGCAATTGGTGAAGATCAACTTGCTTTTATTGATTTTGTTTGGAATTATGAACAAGTACGTGAAATGAAAATGTTTGTTGTATCGAACATTAACTCGAGTGTGGGAGAAGTTCAAGCTGAACGTAGCTTTAACTTTCCATATGTGGGCGAACGAGTTCGTGTTGTCGATATGGATTATTGGCCAACACATAATCGATATGTTTTAGCCGTTGTTCAAACAGGAGAACAACGTGCGAGTTGGCATTATTTATTCAATCCAACACCTGATAAGGATGAGGAAGCGTTTGAACGTTGGATAACTTGTCTGCCAGGTGATACGCTTTCACGTGTTTGCTGTACAAAAGAAACAGTTTATGAAATTGTCAATCATTATACGAGAGGTTTTGTTCTTCTTTTGAATTCTTATAGAGTGACACATGTACGAAAATCAGCATTGGAACTCTTTCCTCCTGATTCTCAACGTTATAACAGTGATGTTTTACGTTTGATTGACATTTGCTGTTCACCATCGAACAAAAAACTTGCTGTTTCATACAATTGTTCGATAGGATCACAGAAAGGACCAGTTGGTATTCATGTGTTCGACCTAACACGCGATTGGGCTCTTCTTTCTCGAATCGATCTTGGTTATACAGATGTCGAATATTATATGCCACGTCTTCTTCATCTTCATAAGGTTGATCTTCTTGTTGCTTTACATGTGATGAGCGGAAATTTATTATTTTATGACAATCATGGTGAACGCAAGGGAAAACGATCGTTCATTTTGTATGTGGAAGAATATGAAGAGAATCAACCTCATCTTTATCCAGTGAACATTTGTGCGTCCCAAGAATGGGTGGCTATTCGTTTTAATCGTTACATTACTGTACATCGAATTAATGATTGAAATTATTAGAATGTGAGATTTTAACTTCATCAGTTTCTTTTTTTACTTCTGTTCTTTTCACTATCGTTTGTCTATTCATGAATGTATCATTCTATCAAAAATAAAGTAAACATAATCATGCACATTCTGAAAATGATTCTATTTTTACAAAATATACAATTCATTTAACAATAAGCGAGAAGAACACTGACATTTTGTCCGCCGTAATTCGCAACAATAATATCCGGCCGTTGATCATTGTTAACGTCTGCCACAGCTAATGATCTCGGCAAATATCCTGTTTCATAACTCTTTGCATTTCCAAAGCTTCCTTTTCCATTATTCAACAGAATACTCACAGTGCTTCCTGCATAATTTGTCACAATAAGATCTTCTTTCTCATCACTATTGATATCTATTGCAATCAATGACATCGGATGTTGACCACATGAATATGTTGATTGCAACATAAACAAACCATTGTTTGTGTTTACAAAGATACTCACACTTTCACCATCAAAGTTCGGAATAACGAGATCAGGTCGATGATCATCGTTCACATCAATTGCCGCTATCGAATATAATTTGTAGCCCGTGGAGAAGCTTTTTTGACTGGCAAATGTTCCATTTCCTTTGTTCAAAAGAACACTCACACTTTTCGATCCATAATTTGCAACGATGAGATCACCATTTTGATCTCCATTGACATCAACAATCGNTTTTCTTTTCTGTTGCGGTAATTGCATAACTTCAAAGAAATATTCGTTTTTATAATCATATTATTGAGTATGCTCGTACGGTTAGCTTTGTATGTTGATTCCTTCGTGTAGACAAGTGGTTAAGTCGATAGTCTTGAAAACTCTTATCCTTATGGATGCGTGGGTTCGATCCCCACCGCGATACAATATCAACGACGCTATCTAACCATCATTTTTGTTTCGTTTTATCAACCAATTTATCCTAAATACTACACGAGATTTATCACGCAAGTCATTGCGCACAAACTTCCATCGATGAATTGCGAATGTAATGATGCTTCACAAGCATTTTCAGCCAATGCAATACGAGAAGTTGTTGTAGAAGTCATCCATCGAGTATATTTTTTGCTAAGCTACGGTCTTCAACCGATGTAGGTAAGAGAGGCTCAATGACACTGCGTGTTTCCATTTGGAGTTGTCGGGTGCCAAAATGATCACAACATAGGCGCCAATTATCTCCAGATACATGAATTTCTGGTCCATAGCAGGTTCCTGGTTTGTTGAACACAAGTGTAGTGTCCATAGGCACCCACTGTCTGTACACCGTACCTTGTCCACCCATGACCAGTACTAATAGTCCAATTGTGAATGACAACAAAATTGATGAGTTCATCTAAAGACGAAAATAGATCGTCTTATGACATAGTATTGTTAAGAAATAATAATGAATTCGTACGTTAAGACAACGGCGCTTTAAATACAAATTGTTGCTAAGTGGGTGTCGCAGATGTTTCTTTAATCAAAGTCCATATGTTCCTCATGAGGATTTTTCTTAAGACTATGGTATACGAAAGCTCACAAGCTTTTTCAATTATTCTAAAAATAGACATTTTCCAACGGATTTAGTGAGAACATGAAAACTGATCCTTATTTGTTTTATGTGTCAAAATTATTTAGGTTACTTCTAAATAAAACATTTATCTATTAAAGGCCCTCCCCGGATCGAAAAAGCAAATTTTCGGTAAAATTATCGATTGTCAGATTTTAGCGTAGTTATATAGATATCTTGACTTCTACTTTCGAAGGTTTTACAATGGTTTTTTTTAGACCCACTCACCTCCAAAGAACTTTTCAAAAGCACAATGCTTGAATGTAGGTGCCAAACTTTACCATGAGCTCAACACGATAACGAATATCACTAGCACCTTCTAGGTTCTATATGAGTCGTCACAAAGCATATGAACTGGTTCTACTAACCAATGCATTGTTCTAATAAAAAACTGAAGGACAAGAGACTCACTTTCTTTTATCTGCATGTCACAGATTTCTCTGTCAACGAGTATTTCCTGACGGGAGTAGCGCTGACCAGTAGTAAAAAGTATCTCACATAAGACTCAACATGTGTTCATTTGATTCTCTGTCATTGATAAGTTCTAGAGCATTACATTCTATTCTTTAATCTTCATCTACTTGTAGACAAAAACACACAATTATCAAAAACACTTGTTTCGCATTTTCTCCAAAACGAAAACATTCACCTTGATTTTCTCAATATTTTCGGAAAACGTTCCCGCAAAAAAATCAACTACATTTTAACACGAACCTGACATCGTCGTCACGCGGACCCTTACTTTTTGACACTTCTTGATCGCATAACTCTTCGAATATGGAGGGAGGGGTAGCTTAAATGGAAGTTAATGAACAATTTTGTACTCTTTAATTGCTTTTATCAACAATATAAAGATCTCTTTCCGAATTAAGTAATAAACTACTGGGATTATTAAATTGATTTGATCCGTCAACCTTTCCATTTTCACCAAGAATAATTTCCCTTTCAGATTCTTTTAACCATATCATTACACGATGGTTATCTGAATCCGAAGCATAAATTGATTGTTCATCACCAATAAAGATATACGTCAACCCACTGAGTTGATTGTTTTTTTTCTTTTTCACATCGATAGAACTTCCTCTAGGTGGAGAAAGTTGGTTTAAATCTTTTCAATCACATGTTATAATGTTAATCATAACAGTTATGTTACGATAAATTGAGATTCTTTTAGAGTAACATTGTCGAAATCGAAAACTATATGTAACCTTCATCACGTACTTCATTACTTTATTGATAATAAGAAACAATTAAACAGATAAAAGATTTGTTTACAGTTTGATTTTTTAAATGAATTAAATAATTAAGCAAAACGCCAGTTGATGCGAACTCGTCCTTGATTTCGATTGGCGATTCGATCAAAAGCAGCTGGACTCAAGTCCAAATCGCCCTAAAACAGAAGATAGATCACATTCAATTCCTATAGCACTCAGTTTCACTTACAGGTTTGCATACTGGACAACGATCAACAACTCGGACAGTCACTGAACCTCGTGGTCCATTCACTGAAATATGTCGACCACAAAGTCTATTGTTATTTGGATTACGATTTGGAGTGTGTGGATCAAAATCAGGAGCAGCCATTGCAGCAACAAGTTCATTACCATTGCTATTTATACCACAAGCACCAAGACCAGCTATTTAGATAAATATTTCTGTTTCTTTCAAGTCGATTTCATTATCAAAAATACTTACGAGCATAATATGTTGCTTCCCCACTTCGTTGACCACCGTTATTTCCCGAACCACCTTTACATGGGCCGCTTTTACATCCTGAACCACAATGCTCAGCTGTGTTACCACAATAACCCCATTTCGATAAACACAATCCGGCAGGACAAGACGTTGCACGAGCTCGACGGCTAAGGATTGGTAATAATCGCGCTAGATTACTTGGTTCACTTCCAGCCAACTGTTCCTGTTGGTCATATTGAGCATAAAGCGAACCAACAAGAGCTACGAAAACAATACCGAATAGAGCAAGAGAGGAATGCATTTTTATGTGTAGAAAATCATTTCAGAACCTCTTTATTTATACAGATCTGTAAGGAAGTGAATGACATACAACACCTACGCTGGGATACACGCTTTACCAGCACATATCGTATCCCCCACGTCGCAATATTACATTATGAGTCAATCGATTAGTAGTAACTCTACTCTCTTCCTTTCTCCAGTTACTTATTTCATATGATATGAAATTATATGTGGGTATCAACTTACTTATATTTAATATCGACATCTATTCACGCTGATTCTTTTTAGTGAAATATCTACGTGTTGTTTATTGCGTCGGCAAATGGCAGAAAAGATCAAAGTGAATCAAAAGTATCAGTCTCAACTAGAAAATAAATAATACAAAGAGATTTGACTCTCGTAAAACTGTTTTTGGAAATTCATTTCTTCCATCACTTTTCAATGGTAGAAAGTCTGTAGACACTATGACCACACATCACACTCTATAGCGTCAAGGAAAAATCCAACGAATCGATTCCCGATGATTCACGTTTCAAAGGATATAATGGAAAAAAACAGAAAAAAGCACACGGTTTTTTCCTTTACATTGCTCTGATAAACACACTGGATATATAAAACAGAAAATTTATCAGTTAGAAAAGCCACTCGTCTATATATTTCAACAATGTTGGAAACAAAGGAAGAAAATCTGCACAAATTTCGTTTTCATCCTTCGAATGAACTCATTCAATTGACACAACAACAGCTCACTCGTCTTCCTCTATTGAACAAATTCGTTGAAAACAAGAACAATTTTCCATTACTTCAGAATGATCAACATGAATATGTTCTACATCATCCCATTCGTTATCGTTGGTTTATTCCTCTTTTCCATTCCATCAACACTCAACAACCTCATGTTCTTTTCACTGAATTGTCTATGGATGAAANGATACTCACACTTTCTCCATCAAAGTTCGGAACAATGAGATCAGGTTGATGATCATCGTTCACATCAATTGCCGCTATCGAATATAATTTGTAGCCCGTAGAGAAGCTTTTTTGACTGGCAAATGTTCCATTTCCTTTGTTCAAAAGAACACTCACACTTTTCGATCCATAATTTGCAACGATGAGATCACCATTTTGATCTCCATTGACATCAACAATCGTGATAAACATTGGACGAGAACCTGATGCATAAGTTGATGGAATCAATGGGAATGTTCCATTTCCACTATTGAGGAAGACAGCAACGTTGTTTGCTGCATAATTGGCGACAACAAGATCAGCATATTGATCGTTGTTGAGATCATCTGCTGTGACAAAGATGGGCTGCGACGAAGAACCTGTACCATATACTATTTCAATGGGAAATCGACCATCACCTTGATTGATCAGAACACCAATGTTATTTCCATCAGTATTTGCAACAATCAGATCAACATATTTGTCACCGTTGACATCAATTCCGACAACAGAATGTGGATTGGAATTTGTTGAATATGTAATTTGTGGTTTGAACGTTCCATTTCCAACATTGAGAAGAACACCAACATTACTTGCGTCCAAATTAGCAACAATGATGTCACGAAGATGATCACCATCGACATCTGAGACAAAAACTGAATTTGGGCTCGATCCAGACGTGTAGACTGACGATGCAGCAAATGTTCCACTACCAGCGTTCAAAAATACGCCAATCGTACTGGTATGAGAATTGGCAACGATTATATCGGATTTATTATCACCATCCAAATCAGCAGTAGTTACTGAAGTAGGATAAGACACAGAACCAGTACTATAACTCATTTGCGGAGTGAATGTTCCATTTCCATTGTTGAAAAGTACACCAACACTATTGGCACCTGAATTCGCCACAATAATATCTGAGTGATTGTCATCATTGATGTCCATCGCAGTAACAGAATAAGGTAATTCGGAAGTTAAGTAAGATGTTTGACTTGTAAATGTTCCATTGCCTTTATTCAAAAAAACACCAACAGTATTTGCACCATAATTTGCCACGATGATATCACGTTTTTGATCTCCATTCAGATCGTTCAGAATGACACAAAAAGGTGTTGAACTTGTTGAATAAATCATTTGTACATCGAATATTCCATTTCCCAAATTCAAAAACACACCAACACTCCGTGAATCTGAACTAGCAACAACAAGATCATCTCTATCATCCCCATTTAAATCACTTGAAGCGACGGAAATCGGATGAGAACCAGTTAGATAACTTGAATGAGAAACAAATGTTCCATTGCCTTTGTTCAATAGAATTTCGATGTTATTTTTGTTAAAATTAGTCACAATGATATCTGGTTTCTGATCTTGATTAACATCAGCTGTCGTGACTGATTTCGGATTTGACATAGTAGGATAAGTATTTTGATTGTGAAACGTTCCATCGCCAACATTGAGAAGAACTCCAACATTTTGTGCACCTGAATTGGCAACAATCAGATCTAATTGGTGATCTCCATTGACATCAATAACAGATACGGAAATGGGATTTGCATCTGTGGAATAAGTTTTCTTCGTTGTAAAACTTCCCGTTCCTGTATTCAACCACACTTCGACATTATTCGCATCAGAATTCGCCACCACCACATCAGGTCTAGTGTCCGCATTAATATCAGCAGTAACAAGAAATATTGGACGAGTACCGGTTGCATAAGTCGTTTGATCAAGAAACTTAACATCACAAGGAACTAAGAAAGAAAAAGAAATGAACTAAATGAATTGCTCGTTAGACATACTTGGTGTGTTCATATCCATAATCGATCTTGTTCCAAGAACAGACGCAAGTACGATCGCAACAATCATGAGTATTGCCATCAAACTAATCGGAATGTAAAATCTCTTTTGACGATACCAATTTTTCACTGGCTCATTCTTTGGGTAAAGACACGCATCTGAATAGAAAAACATGTAGTAATTCGAAAAAAGCATTTTCTCTTTCGATTACCTTCGAATGGTGGCTCGAGTAAAACTGCTTCTGGTATTTTTTGTTTCAGATGAATGATACAAAGATCTGACGCAGATTTCATTTGTGAATTCACTTCCATCAGAGTTCCAGGTAACATCAACATTTCATCCTCATCATCAAAATGTGAATGTGAACGAATGTTTCTTCCATTGAAAACTTCAATGGAAAAAAGAGTTCTTTCTCCAATTGATCCTAGATAAGTTTCATTTTCCAAAACTCTCAATGTGGTTGTACACGATGAGAATGCCCACCAAATCACTTGTGAACCACAAGGAAATTCATCATTAACAATGTGACGAACACCACGCCAAATGGTTTGTGGTGGCGCACAAGGCAATTTGACCAGAGCAGTGAGAAATAATTTCAGATATTTGAACCACGGTTGCAACTTCTGTCGATCGGCTGTTTTTAAAGTGTGATTGAGAACGCCATAAAAACTTCGTTGTCCGTCAGTCCATTCCATCGTGTATAGTCGAATGGCTGCCGATTCATCACGTGTGAGACCATCGGATGGTTTTAGTGGGGTTTCTTTTAGTGCAAAATAAACATATGTTGAAAGATTTGTCACAAGATTCGTCAATGGTGCACATGCTTCAGATAGTGGAAGAAGAGGCTCTTGTGCATAACCAATGATCGGGTCAAGTGGCTTGATACCGTCAACATCTCGACTGAGAAGGCGTTGTTGTAAACGCCATCGATTCATTTCGATCAACTCATCCATATTGATAAAGAATATTAATGATATGTAACGTTTTTCTTTCGAATAATGTCGAACGTAATATTTACTCACTTATCGATAAGCACTCGATGACGTTGAATAAAATAAAAATAATTATATGAATACGCTTATGAGCAAGAGAAACGCAAAACATGGGGAATTGCGTATGTATTCAAATAAGTTAATCGACAAACAAATATAATTGAAAAAATACATAACAGAAAGAAGAATCACATTACCAAGGACGAAAACATGAAAACATAGCTTCTTCTTTCTTTTCTTATTGTTGTTACCAATCTGAACAGTTTTTTATGCGTCATTATCTTTTTTCCTTGAGGACGATTTCTATCAGTTGAATGACGAATAAGATATTATTAATAATCTTAACTGCGTCGAAACCATTCGATATCTGATATTCATAATTATGTCAATTGATTTTTTTTTCTTATGACATATATTTATCATAAAATGTTTCATTTCTTTCATCCTTCATATCGAAATAACAATAAATGATCAAACATTTTCCTCTTTTCCTTTTTCTCTTGATAAATATCGTTGAAAGTGATAACATTCAATGGAATGAGAATGTTGGTACCGGTTGTGACTTTGTCAATAATGATTTATCCAATGCTCGGACATCATCTGAAGATTGTTTCCAACGATGTAATCAAACGATCAGTTGTACTCATTTCACTTGGACAACTTGGAACGGCGGAACATGTTGGATGAAGAAAGGAATCGTTTACAAAGGTGATGCGTTTTCAACGATGGATTCAAGTATTATTTGTGGAGTTTTGTACGATGATAGTGAGATTGATAGTGTCGAAAATTCACCAACATCCATTATCACCAACATTCTTCCAAATGCATCAGGAAAACTAACGACTTTGCCGTGCTTCGCACATTTTTTATTCGTTATTTTTATGTGCAAATTGAATTAAATGTTTTTGTTTTCTTTTCTGTTGCGGTAATTGCATAACTTCAAAGAAATATTCGTTTTTATAATCATATTATTGAGTATGCTCGTACGGTTAGCTTTGTATGTTGATTCCTTCGTGTAGACAAGTGGTTAAGTCGATAGTCTTGAAAACTCTTATCCTTATGGATGCGTGGGTTCGATCCCCACCGCGATACAATATCAACGACGCTATCTAACCATCATTTTTGTTTCATTTCGTCAACCAATTTATCCTAAATATTACACGAGACTTATCACGCAAGTCATTGCGCACAAACTTCCATCGATGAATTGCGCATGTAATGATGCTTCACAAGCATTTTCAGCCAATGCAATACGAGAAGTTGTTGTAGAAGTCATCCACCGAGTACATTTCACTAAGCTACGATCTTGAACAGATGTAGGTAAAAGAGGCTCAATAACACTGTGTGTTGCCACTTGGAGTTGTCGGGTGCCGAAACGATCACAGCATAGGCGCCAATTATTTCCAGATACATGAATTTCTGGCCCATAGCAGGTTCCTGGTTTGTTGAACACAAGTGTAGTGCCCATAGATACCCACTGTGTGCATACCATACCTTGTCCACCCATGACCAATACTAATAGTCCAATTGCGAATAACAACAGAATTGATGAGTTCATCTAAAGACGAAAATAAATCTTCATATGGCATAGTATTATTAACGAACTATTTCTTACCTTGTTTGATACGAAAAGATAATGAATTCGAGCGTTGAGACAACGGCGCTTTAAATACAAATTGTTGCTAAGTGGGTGTCGCAGATGTTTCTTTAATCAAAGTCCATATGTTCCTCGAGAGGATTTTTCTTAAGACTATGGCAAACGAAAACTCACAAGCTTTTTCAGTTATTCTAAAAATAGAAATTTTCCAACGGATTTAGTGAGAACATAAAACTGATCCTTATTTGTTTTATGTGTCAATTATTTAGGTTACTTCTAAATAAAACATTTATCTATTAAGGGCCCTCTGGATCGAAAAAGCAAATTTTCGTCAAAATTATCAATTGTCAGATTTTTGCGCAGTTATATAGAGATCTTGACTTCTACTTTCGAAGGTTTTACAGTGTTTTTTTTCTGAGATCCACCCGCCTCCAAAGAACTTTTCAAAAACACAATGTTTGAATGTAGATGCCAAACTTTTCCATGAGCTCGACACGATAAGGAATATCACTAGCACCTTCTAGGTTCTATATGAGTCGTCACAAACCGTATGAGCTGGTTCTAATAAAAAACTGAAGGACAAGAGACTCACTTTCTTTTATCTGCATGTCACAGGTTTCTCTGTCAACGAGTAGTTCCTGACGGGAGTAGCGCTGACCAGTAGTAAAAAGTATCTTACACAAGACTCAACATGTGTTCATTTGATTCTCTGTCATTGATAAGTTCTAGAGCATTGCATTCTATTCTTTAATCTTCATCTATTTGTAGACAAAAACACACAATTATCAAAAGCACTTGTTCCGCATTTCCTCCAAAACGAAAACATTCACCTTGATTTTCTCAATATTTTCGGAAAACGTTCCCGAAAAAAATCAACTACATTTTAACACGAACCTGACATCGTCGTCACGCGGACCCTTACTTTTTGACACTTCTTGATCGCATAACTCTTCGAATATGGAGGGAGGGGTGGCTTAAATGGAAGTTAATGAACAATTTTGTACTCTTTAATTGCTTTTATCAACAATATAAAGATCTCTTTCCGAATTAAGTAATAAACTACTGGAATTATTAAATTGATTTGATCCGTCAACCTTTCCATTTTCACCAAGAATAATTTCCCTTTCAGAATCTTTTAACCATATCATTACACGATGATTATCTGAATCCGAAGCATAAATTGATTGTTCATCACCAACAAAGATATACGTCAACCCACTGAGTTGATTGTTTTTTTCTTTTTCACATCGATTAAACTTCCTCTAGGAGGAGAAAGTTGGTTTAAATCTTTTCACTCACATGTTATAATGTTAATCATAACAGTTATGTTACGATAAATTGAGGTTCTTTTAGAGTAATATTGTCGAAATCGAAAACTATATGTAACCTTCATCACGTACTTCATTACTTTATTGATAATAAGAAACAATTAAACAGATAAAAGATTTGTTTACAGTTTGATTTTTTAAATGAATTAAATAATTAAGCAAAACGCCAGTTGATGCGAACTCGTCCTTGATTTCGATTGGCGATTCGATCAAAAGCAGCTGGACTCAAGTCCAAATCGCCCTAAAACAGAAGATAGATCACATTCAATTCCTATAGCACTCAGTTTCACTTACAGGTTTGCATACTGGACAACGATCAACAACTCGGACAGTCACTGAGCCTCGAGGTCCATTCACTGAAATATGTCGACCACAAAGTCTATTGTTATTTGGATTACGATTTGGAGTGTGTGGATCAAAATCTGGAGCAGCCATAGCAACAACAAATTCATTTCCATGATTATATCCACCACAAGCACCAAGACCAGCTATTTAGATAAATATTTCTGTTTCTCTCAAGTTGATTTCATTATCAAAAATACTTACGAGCATAATATGTTGCTTCCCCACTTCGTTGACCACCGTTGTTTCCCGAACCACCTTTACATGGGCCGCTTTTACATCCTGAACCACAATGCTCAGCTGTGTTACCACAATAACCCCATTTCGATAAACACAATCCGGCAGGACAAGACGTTGCACGAGCTCGACGGCTAAGGATTGGTAATAATCGCGCTAAATTACTTGGTTCACTTCCAGCCAACTGTTCCTGTTGGTCATATTGAGCATAAAGCGAACCAACAAGAGCTACGAAAACAATACTGAATAGAGCAAGAGAGGAATGCATTTTTATGTGTAGAAAATCATTTCAGAACCTCTTTATTTATACAGATCTGTAAGGAAGTGAATGACATACAACACCTACGCTAGGATACACGCTTTACCTGCAGATGTCATATCCCCCACATCACAATATCACATTATGAGTCAATCGATTAGTAGTAACTCTACTTCCTTTCTTTCCCCAGTTACTTATTTCATATGATATCAAATTATATGTGGGTATCAACTTACTTATATTTAATATCGACATCTATTCACGCTGATTCTTTTTAGTGAAATATCTACGTGTTGTTTATTGCGCCGGTAAATGGCAGGAACGATCAAAGTGAATCAGAAATATTAGTCTCAACTAGAATATAAATAATACAAAGAGATTTGACTCTCGTAAAACTGGTTTTGGAAATTCATTTCTTCCACCCCTTTTAAATGATAGAAAGTCTGTAGACACTGACCACACATCACACTCTATAGCGTCAAGGAAAAATCCAACGAATCGATTCCCGATGATTCACGTTTCAAAGGATATAATGGAAAGAAACAGAAAAAAGTACACGGTTTTTGTCCTTTACATTGCTCTGATAAACACACTGGATATATAAAACAGAAAATTTATCAGTTAGAAAAACCACTCGTCTATATATTTCAACAATGTTGGAAACAAAGGAAGATATTCTGCACAAATTTCGTTTTCATCCTTCGAATGAACTCATTCAATTGACACAACAACAACTCACTCGTCTTCCTCTATTGAACAAATTCGTTGAAAACAAGAACAATTTTCCATTACTTCAAAATGATCAACATGAATATGTTCTACATCATCCCATTCGTTATCGTTGGTTTATTCCTCTTTTCCATTCCATCAACACTCAACAACCTCATGTTCTTTTCACTGAATTGTCTATGGATGAAAACATTTTCGATGTTCTTCAATTATTCGATTATCTTTGTGTCGATTTATTTCCTTCGCCTCTTCTCGATGAACCAAATCTCCGTTCGTTGAATCCAACAGATCGAAACCGACGACTTTTTTATCGTCCAGTGAAGAATGTGGGTGAAGTACGAACTCTCGCTGCTGAATTTGTTTTATCTCTGTCGAGAGATGAATATGATTTGAATGATTTTCGAACGATCGAAAGTGTTTTCACTCTCATCTCTGTGATCTTCACTCGCCGAGATATATTTAACTCACAGTTTCGATATCATACATATACAATTTTGGATAAATGTGTATTTCCATTATTTTTCAAGCGACATCCAATGGAAGTGTTGATCAATATTGATGAATATGAAAAGATGGAATTATATGATGATTTACAATCGATTCCAATCGAGTTTCAAGGTGCATTTTGCAGAAAAGGCACTTATGAATTGATAGAAGCAAAATCGACAAATCGGAAATACCAGGAATACACAGATTTAATTCTTTCAAGATTCTTAGACCGCATTGAAGATCAGTGTAGACTTTTAGCAAAGGCCCTCCATAGTATTTTTTCTGATTTTACGATACCAAATGTCCGATGGTCATCAACAACAGAATCTGTACCGAAAGAATTATATTCCAATAAAACGCAATCAAGATCTTTTTGTAGACTACCTAAACAATCTGCAGTTAATCAATTAAAACCAAAATATGGACGAAAAGCTCAGAAATTCCGATAAAAGTTTTTCTGTAGTTTAATTTTACCAGATGTAGAAATCTTCTTTTGTCCGTCGATATAAAGGCAAGCTTAATATTGAAAACGGCTTTCGTATGATCACACTCAATCTTCGCATATGTTGTTCATTCTTTTTTTTTTTTGAAAATGGTCGTTTATTTTCGACAAACACTTTCATGTTTACTGTGGAAATCAGTGGTACAAACTTTCATATTTGTGGTCGAATCCTTTTAAGTAAAGTATCAAGTTTATTCTGGTTACTTTCCAGCATGTGGAGAAGACGTGCACGTGCTTTTCAGACTCTTCTATCGGTTGGGAGTCTGACAATAACTTGCTAATCAGCTGACGAGTTCTCTTCGCATTTGCCTGAAAAAGGATATCATATTTCTGTTGACTGACGATTTGACGAACGATATCTTCATCTTCCGACTTCTTTAAAGATTGTTTCTCATGTTCGTAGCGGCGTTGGGCTTCGATGAAGTCGATGTCAGAGCTTAAAACTGTGTCATCACACAACAACATCTGAGATTTCTGATAACATTCTTGCGAGATTCATAGAAGTCAATTTGGGCATTACAATAACAATCTCGCGCCGTAAGAAATATATTTCGAACTACATTATACCTCTATGGAGGTGATTCCTTCCTGTTGACGCTTTCCGGTAATACGACAACGTTGTTCCACAGCATACCTATGTACATAAACTTGATGGAGAAGATGTTTTTCCTTAGTATAATATTCATGAGCGTAATAATAGTCATGCTCCGCAGCGTTTAGTTATGCATTCCATTGCAACTTCAAATGCTGATTGTGACGTACTTTCTCCATATGTTTGTCTAAATATTTTCAATATTGATTTGTCAGCTGATATTTGAATAGGCACTTCACACAAGATCATGTTAGCATTATTTTCATTAACACGTTTTTCTACACTAATAGAATCCGTCTATAGACTGAGAATGCTTTGTGCTTAAGTGAAATGTCGACAATGTTTTTCTTTATTATTTCTTCTGTAGAATCTTGTTTGTCAGATGAAGATCATTTTAAATGTTCCAATTCAGAAATCAGTGCTTTGGAGGCCAGCTGACCACTCATTCCATTGTGATTAACTGTAAAGCAAGGTCCAAGAGCCTTTCGTAAGTGAACATCACATCCATCAATTGTATTAGCAAAGTCTTTGGCGAGCGCACGGCTCGGTGAATGATCCAAACCAAACGAAAATATTCGAATTGGCTTCAGCGCTCAACAACATAAATCAGGCACTTGCTTAACATTCGATATTTCACCATCAGCAAGAAAAAAGTTTCTTGCGTAAGACCTTTACTGGGTGGATGTTCGTCAAGCCATTGTAAAGGAAGCAACGAAACGAATCAGCTCTTTTCATTAAAATCCTATAGCTGTGCGTATTTCAACAATCTCACCAGTTCACTACCAGTCACATTAGCCTTCATATTATGAACTAGTCTCTCTGCTTGTTCCCGATTGTTTTCATCATAAACGACTGTAATATCAGTGAACAATTTTTTATATATGCTCCTGAGTCAAAGAATATTGAAATAATAACAGTTGCTCGAGAGACTATTGAGAAATAAGAACATGGCCTGACGAATTAATTCAATCTCTGTCTATGTCATTATGGCATCTGAATCAATAGCAAGGACTGTATTTGGTCGGTTTTCTTCAAATTCAATATGAGTGATAGCATCTCAATCCAGATGAACATCTTCTTGATTTAATCAACTTGAATTGGATGTGACCTGGAACTAACGCGTGATATCTCAATGTTTTCCACGCGACAATGAAGTCCAATTGTATATGGAGCTGATTGAACGTGTTCGTTGCATTATACCTGCTAACGAACTGATACCTTCTTTGTTTGTATTGTAACGTGATGCAAGAGTTGTTGGAACAACAATGCGAATTTTAGTTCTATTTTTAACGAGTTCCAGTTCAGTGACGTATGAAATTGTTATAGCACATGGTTTATCTGGTGGCAGAGCACCATCATCAATAACAAAACTGTCTTGAGACTCTTCATGCTGAACTCCAAGTGCATCGTTGTATTTTTGTTGAGCTTGCTGTTCCCCTTTCAATTGACACTGTTTCAGAGGAACATGGAATTGATGTGTTTCAATCTCGTTTTCTAGATAGCATCTTCACCAACTATACTTTTGCACCAGGGTAAGTCTTCGAAATCAATGTGACGATGCATCTCCCAATTCACTAATATATACGTTTTTGAGAATGGGTATTACAAAGTGAGACTATAACGTCACAAAAAAAAATTTCAATGAATTTATCCAATTATTCCTAGAGGCGCTTACCAGTGAAAAAAATCATTGGCGAATTTTTAAAGTGATGAATTTTCAAACAAATTCATTCTTCACTTCAACGTTTTATTAAATTAAATAGTCGTAAAGATTTAAAATATATAACAATATTTTATATATCAAATGAAGCCAACTTTCTACAAATGGTTATTAAGTGTACTCGAACAGGAGGCTTCAGACGGAAGACAAATATCTGCTAGTTGAGATTCGATGTAATTTGTAAGTTAATAAATCTGAAAGCGATGTAGAACAGAACGCAAAAGCTATTGTAATAAAAATAGAGACAAATCGACAGCCATCGACGATTTGATCCTGACAGTGTAACGATTTTTTATGGGATAGATGTATGCGCTGATGAAAATACGCCTATACTTGTTCCTTTCTCGTAAATTGCATCGTTCTATGATACAAGACACGCGTTTATATATTCTGGCATACAGAGGAGAACGCAAAAAAACATCATATCAAAGTACATCACAGATAGTATGAACAAAAAGCATAAGAAGTTAAACGAAATGCTCTTGTTGTCGACTGGTATGTCTTTCTGTCCTTTTCTCCCGTACGCGTACCATTCGATTGTTTACAAGATCTTTTCCCATTCTGTACTGAGACATCGTCCATATTATAGAGTTTGTCGTTAGTTTTCCGACCGAACAGTAGTGGCCGCACTTCCCAGAACATGGTTGCTGACACGAATAAAATATATCAATACAACGAATTACGTGTCTTCTTTTTTCCTTTCTCTTATTACAATTTTAGAACATGCGTTATTGTCTTTTCTCCTTGAATAACATTTCTATTCGCTGAATGACGAATGAGATAATATCAGTAATCTTAACCACGTCCGGATGTAAGAATAGGATTGATTCTGCTCGTACGGTTAGCTTTATATGTTGATTCCTTCGTGTAGACAAGTGGTTAAGTCGATAGTCTTGAAAACTCTTATCCATATGGATGCGTGGGTTCGATACCCACCACGATACAATATCAACGACGTTGTTTAACCTTTTCTTTTTTTGTTATTCAATTATTTATTTAGCAAAAAAATTATCAAATTATCAGAATATTTAAGCGAATCTCCAGTTGATACGAACTCGTCCTTGATTTCGATCGGCGATTCGATCAAAAGCAGCTGGACTCAAGTCCAAATCGCCCTAAAACAGAAGATAGATCACATTCAATTCCTATAGCACTCAGTTTCACTTACAGGTTTGCATACTGGACAACGATCAACAACTCGGACAGTCACTGAACCTCGTGGTCCATTCACTGAAATATGTCGACCACAAAGTCTATTGTT
>CAJNOJ010000374.1:21873-33415 GCA_905250025.1 Adineta ricciae | reverse complement strand
TAACTCTCCTCTCTTCCTTTCTCCATTGACTTATTTCATATGATATGAAATTATACGTGGGTATCAACTTACTTATATTTCATATCGACATCTATTCACACTGATTCTTTTTAGTGAAATATCTACGTGTTGTTTATTGCGTCGGCAAATGGCAGGAAAGATCAAAGTGAATCAAAAGTATCAGTCGCAACTTGAAAATAAATAATACAAAGAGATTTGACTCTCGTAAAACTGTTTTTGGAAATTCATTTCTTCCACCACTTTTCAATGATAGAAAGTCTGTAGACACTATGACCACACATCACACTCTATAGCGTCAAGAAAAAATCCAACGAATCGATTCACGATGATTCACGTTTCAAAGGACAACGGAAAGAAACACGAAAAAAGCACACGGTTTTTTCCTTTACATTGCTCTGATAAACACACTGGATATATAAAACAGAAAATTTATCAGTTAGAAAAGTCACTCGTCTATATATTTCAACAATGTTGGAAACAAAGAAAGAAATTCTGCACAAATTTCGTTTTCATCCTTCGAATGAACTCATTCAATTGACACAACAACAACTCATTCGTCTTCCTTTATTAAACAAATTCGTTGAAAACAAAACCAACTTTCCATTACTTCAAAATGATCGACATGAATATGTTCTACATCATCCCATTCGTTTTCCTTGGTTTATTCCTCTTTTCCATTCCATCAACACTCAACAACCTCATGTTCTTTTCACTGAATTGACTATAGATGAAAACATTTTCGATGTTCTTCAATTATTCGATTATCTTTGTGTCGATTTATTTCCTTCGCCTCTTCTCGATGAACGAAATCTCCGTTCGTTGAATCCAACGAAGAATACAGATCGAAACCGACGACTTGTTTATCGTCCAGTGAAGAATGTGGGTGAAGCACGAACTCTCGCTGCTCAATTTATTTTATCTCTGTCGAGAGATGAATATGATTTGAATGATTTTCGAACGATCGAAAGCGTTTTCTCTCTCATCTCAGTGATCTTCACTCGCCGAGATATATTTAACTCACAGTTTCGATATCATACATATACAATTTTGGATAAATGTGTATTTCCATTATTTTTCAAGCGACATCCAATGGAAGTGTTGATTAATATTGATGAAGATGAACAGATGGAGTTGTATGATGATTTACAATCGATTCCAATCGATTTTCAATGTGCATTTTGCAGAAAAGGCACTTATGAATTGATAGAAGCAAAATCGACAAATCGGAAATACCAGGGACGCACAGAGTTAATTCTTTCAAGATTATTAGACCGCATCGAAGATCAGTGTAGGCTTTTAGAAGAGCTCCTCCATAATTATTATTCTGATTTTACGATACCAAATGTACGAGAGTTATCAACAACAGAACCTGTACTGAAAGAATTATACTCCAATAAAACACAAACAAGATCTTTTTGTAGACTACCTAAACAATCTGCAGTTATTCAATCCAAACCAAAATATGGCCGAAAAGCTCAAAAATTCCGATAAAACTTTTTCTGTAGTTTAATTTTACCAGATGTAGAAATCTTCTTTTGTCCGTCGATGTAAAGGCAAGCTTAATATTCAAAACGTCTTTCGTATGATCACACTCAATCTTCGCATATGTTGTTCATTGTTTTTTTTTCTGAAAATGGTCGTTTATTTTCGACAAACACTTTCATGTTTATTATGGAAATCAGTGGTACAAACTTTCATATTTGTTCTCGAATCCTTTTAAGTAAAGTATCAAGTTTATTCTGGTTACTTTCCAACATGTGAAGAAGACGTGCATGTGCTTTTCAGACTCTTTTATCGGTTGGGAGTTTGACAATAACTTGCCAATCAGCTGACGAGTTCCCTTCGCATTTGCCTGAAAAAGGGTATCATATTTCTGTTGACTGACGATTTGATAAACGATATCTTCATCTTCCGACTTTTTTAAAGATTGTTTCTCATGTTCGTAGCGGCGTTGAACTTCGATAAAGTATTTGGGCGTTATAATAGCAATCTCGCATCGTGAGAAATATATTTCGAACTACATTATACCTTTATGGGGATGATTCCTTCCTGTTGACGTTTTCCGGTAATATGATAACGTTGTTCAACGGCATACCTATGTACATAAACTTGATGAAGAAGATCTTTTTCCTTAGTATAATATTCATCAGCGTAATAATAGTCATGCTCCGCCGCGTTTAGTTATGCATTCCATTGCAACTTCAAATGCTGATTGTGACGTACTTTCTCCATATGTTTGTCTAAATATTTTCAATAATATTGATTTGTCAGCTGATATTTGAATGGGCATACTTCACACAAGATCATGTCAGCATTATTTTCATTAACACGTTTTTCTACACCAATAGAATCCGTCTATAGACTGAGAATGCTGTGCTTAAGTGAAATGTCGACAATGTTTTTCTTTATTATTTCTTCTGTAGAATCTTTTTCGACAGATGAAGATAATTTTAAATGTTCCAATTCAGAAATCAGTGCTTTGGGTGCCAACTGACCACTCATTCCATTGGGAATAACTGTAAAGCAAGGTCCAAGAGCCTTTCGTAAGTGTTCCAAAATATCTATGGCAACTTTTGTATTAGGCGGGATGCAAACATCACATCCATCAATTGTATTAGCAAAGTCTTTGGCGAGAGCACGGCTTGGTGAATGATCCAAACCAAACGAAAATATTCGAATTGACTTCAGCGCTCAACAACATAAATCAGGCACTTGCTTAACATTCGATATTTCGCCATCAGCGAGAAAAAAATTTGTTGCATACGACCTTTACTTGGTGGATGTTCATCAAGCCATTGTAAAGGAGGCAACGAAACGAAACAAAACAGCTCTTTTCATTCAAAACCTAGCTGTGTGTATTTCAACAATCTCACCAGTTCACTACCAGTCACATTAGCCTTCATATTATGAATTAGTCTCTCTGCTTGTTCCCAATTGTTTTCATTATAAACGGCTGTCATATCAGTGAACAAATTTTTATATACGCTCCTGAGTCAAACAATATTGAAATAATAACAATTGCTCGAGAGACTATTGAGAAACAAGAACATGGCCTGACGAATTAATACAATCCCTGTCTATGCCATTATGGCATCTGAATCAATCGCAAGGACTGTATTTGGTCAGTTTTCTTCAAATTCAATATGAGTGATAGTATCTCAATGTTTTCCACAAGACAATGAAGTCCAATTGTATGTGGAGCTGATTGAACATATTCGTTGTAGTACCTGCTAACGAACTGATACCTCCTTTGTTTGTATTGTAACGTGATGCAAAGAGTTGTTGGAACAACAAAGCGAATTTTAGTTCTATTTTTAACGAGTTCCAGTTCAGTGACGTATGAAATTGTTATAGAACATGGTTTATCCGGTGGCAGGGCACCATCATCAATAACAAAACTGTCTTGAGACTCTTCATCTTTTTCGAACTGATACGCTTCATGCTGAACTCCAAGTGGATCGTTGTATTTTTGTTGAGCTTGCTGTTCCTCTTTCAATTGACACTGTTTCAGGGGAACATGGAATTGATGTGTTCCAATCTCGTTTTCTTGATAGCATCTTCACCAATTATGCTTTTGCAGCAGGGAAAATCCTCGAAATCAATGTGACGATGCATCCCCCAATGCACTAATATATAAGTTTTTGAGAATGGGTATTACAAAGTGAGACTATAACGTCACAAAAAAATAAATTCAATGAATTTATCCAATTATTCCTAGAGGCGCTTACCAGTGAAAAAAAATCATTGGCGAATTTTTACAATGATGAATTTTCAAACAAAAATTCATTCTTCACTTCAACGTTTTATTAAATTAAATAGTCGTAAAGATTTAAAAAATATAACAATATTTTATATATCAAATGAAGCCAACTTTCTACAAATGGTTATTAAGTGTACTCGGACAGGAGGCTTCAGACGGAAAACAAATATCTGCTAGTTGAGATTCGATATTGTAATAAAAAGAGAGACAAATCGGCAGGCATCAACGATTTGATCCTCACAGTGTGACGATTTTTTACGGGAGAGATGTATGCGCTGATGAAAATACGCTTATACTTGTTCCTTCCTCATAAATTGCATCGTTCTGATACAAGATACGCGTTTATATACTCTGGCATACAGAGGAGAACGCAAAAAAAACATCATATCAAAGTACATCACAGATAGTATGAACAAAAAGCATAAGAAGTTAAACGGAATGCTCTTGTTGTCGACTGGTATGTCTTTCTGTCCTTTTCTCCCGTACGCGTACTATTCGATTGTTTACAAGATCTTTTTCCATTCTGTGCTGAGACATCGTCCATATTATAGAGTTTGTCGTTAGTTTTCCGACCGAACAGTAGTGGTTGCACTTCCCAGAACATGGTTGCTGACACAAATAAAATATATTAATACAACGAATCACGTGTCTTCTTTTTTTTCTTTCTCTTATTACGATTTTAGAACATGCGTCATTATCATTTCTCCTTGAATACCATTTCTATCCGCTGAATGACGAATGAGATAATATTAGTAATCTTAACCACGTCCGGATGTAAGGATAGGATTGATTCTGCTCGTACGGTTAGCTTTGTATGTTGATTCCTTCGTGTAGACAAGTGGTTAAGTCGATAGCCTTTAAAACTCTTATCTTTAGGGATGCGTGGGTTCGATCCCCACCGCGATACAATATCAACGACGCTATCTAACCTTTTCTTTTTTTTGTTATTCAATTATTTATTTAGTAAAAAAAGGTATCAAATTATCAAAATATTTAAGCGAATCTCCAGTTGATACGAACTCGTCCTTGATTTCGATCGGCGATTCGATCAAAAGCAGCTGGACTCAAATCCAAATCACCCTAAAACAGAAAATAGATCACATTCAATTCCTATAGCACTTAGTTTCACTTACAGGTCTGCATGCCGGACAACGATCAACAACTCGAACAGTCACTGAGCCTCGAGGTCCATTCACTGAAATATGTCGACCACAAAGTCTATTGTTATTTGGATTACCATTCGGAGTGTGTGGATCAAAATCAGGAGCAGCCATAGCAACAACAAATTCATTGCCATGATTATATCCACCACAAGCACCAAGACCGGCTGTTTAACAAAACATAATTCGTACGATTTCTTTTTCTATCTATTCGGATGAAAAATATTTACGGTGAAAATATGTTGCATCTCCACTTCGTCCACCACTATAGCCACCATGATGTTCTGAACCGCCTCTGCATGGACCGCCTTGACATTCTCTACCACAATACGCATCTGTAGTACCGCAGTAACCCCATTTTGATAAACACATTCCATGAGGACAAGAAGCACCACGAGCACGACGGCTAAGAATCGATGGTAAACGCGCTAGACCACTTGATTCATCTCCAGTCAACTGGTTCTGTTCAGCATTCTGAGCATAGAGTGAACCAATAAGAGCAATGAAAACAAGATAGAGAGAGTAATGCATATTGATGAATACAAACTCTGCCAAGGTTTCCCTATTTTTATAGGTATCGATGCTGGAATGAATGTCCCATTCACAAGAAACATATTTCCCACATCGGAATAGAAATTATTGAATCAGTTAATAGTAATGGTTCGGATTTTCTTTCCCATTTAATGTATTCTATTGGGTACGCAATGGGACATAGGAACTCATTTTTGTCCCACTTGTCAAAAAAAGATATTTGATTGTAGGATGATTCAAATCGTACTAGAAATCCCACCATACCAAGGAAAAACCCCAGAAGATGTCGACAGTAGTATTTTTCACATTGACGTACAATCAGAATTTGTTTTGCAAATGTAATTCATTTCTTTCATTCAATTTTATCATCAACATGACATAATTCACACAACTTAACTTCATGTTTTTTCTGATTATTTTAACCGAAATATGAACAGAACTGAAAGAGATAACACAGTCATTCATTTTGCTGTTGAAATTCCATAGTTTAAAACGAGAGTCAGATTTTCATTTGTACACACTTTTGAAAAAGAAATTGGAGGTGTCGTATACTCTTAGATGAAACCGATTCTTCACGTGTTCAGCGAGAGATATATTTGTGATACATATGTAATATTTCTGATTATAAAAAGATGTAACGTCGCGGAAAAAACCAACAAATTTTTTCATGATGATTCATCTTCCGCAGCACATAAAAAAAGAACAGAAAAAAAAACACATGTTTCTTCCCTTCATATCGATGTAATAAGTTATTCGTCCACGTATTTCAACAATGTTGGAAACAAAGAAAGAAATTCTGCACAAATTTCGTTTTCATCCTTCGAATGAACTCATTCAATTGACACAACAACAACTCATTCGTCTTCCTTTATTAAACAAATTCGTTGAAAACAAAACCAACTTTCCATTACTTCAAAATGATCGACATGAATATGTTCTACATCATCCCATTCGTTTTCCTTGGTTTATTCCTCTTTTCCATTCCATCAACACTCAACAACCTCATGTTCTTTTCACTGAATTGACTATAGATGAAAACATTTTCGATGTTCTTCAATTATTCGATTATCTTTGTGTCGATTTATTTCCTTCGCCTCTTCTCGATGAACGAAATCTCCGTTCGTTGAATCCAACGAAGAATACAGATCGAAACCGACGACTTGTTTATCGTCCAGTGAAGAATGTGGGTGAAGCACGAACTCTCGCTGCTCAATTTATTTTATCTCTGTCGAGAGATGAATATGATTTGAATGATTTTCGAACGATCGAAAGCGTTTTCTCTCTCATCTCAGTGATCTTCACTCGCCGAGATATATTTAACTCACAGTTTCGATATCATACATATACAATTTTGGATAAATGTGTATTTCCATTATTTTTCAAGCGACATCCAATGGAAGTGTTGATTAATATTGATGAAGATGAAAAGATGGAGTTGTATGATGATTTACAATCGATTCCAATCGATTTTCAATGTGCATTTTGCAGAAAAGGCACTTATGAATTACAACAAGAACAAAAACTATTTTACTGTGGACCTGAGAGAGCGGGAAAGTCAACTATGATCGAATTCTTCTCACGGTATGAGAATGGCAAATATGAAGATCAATATCCATTTTACGTTATGGATGATTGTTGGGCTTGTTTCAATGAAGCCGAAACTGTATATCTATATTCCATTGAAAAAGACTCATATTCAAATAAAACGCAGTCGGTGTGTTGTTACGGATCACCCAAACAAGCTAAAATTGACAAATGCAAACCGAGATATGGGCCCAAAGCGCAAAAATATCGATAAAATCTGAACCATACATAGAACTCATCCTTAGTGCACGTCGATGTAAAACAGAAACAAACATGATCAAAGGTGTATTTCCAGCTGCGATATCGAAAAACATGGTCTTTTGATGAGTAGCGTAATTTTTTTCTTCTTTTTGTTAATATTTGTTTTTAAAAAGTGTCGGTAAATAGAAAATTGAATGCAACTTTATGCATAAATAACATTTGTTTTTCTCCTTCTATATCTGTCGTACTCGAAATGCTTAATCCTTAATTCTTTTTGACTCGATTATTCCATTTGAAATTCTTCATCATATTTCGACTATCTCTGGTGTGATGAAATCATTGGTCAATATTCTTTTCATCGACTGAATTTTCTGTCGATTCAAAAATACCGTTTCGATCTTGTATGTCGAATAATTCCAGCCGATCGAGCTATTTTCTTACGCTTATCCGGTGATCTTTTTACACCTGGGCAATCGAACTGATTTTATCGTATTTTTCACTTCAACAATTCATTCATTGGACTTGGCTTTGACAAAATCAACCGAATTACATGAATTCTGTTCAGCTTCAATGTTCCGTACTGATATAAAGGATAATTGATTACTAAGAATCCGTTCTGAAGCATTGCTTCGATTAAATCGATTGATTGTTGGTTCTGTATTACGTTTTGAATTGACAGTTTCATAAGAAAATCTGCGTTATTCAACTGTTGAATGATATGATGAAATATCTCTTCAAGAAATTTTGAGATTCTTGGACGGCAATGAATGATACAGAAGGTTTTCTCGCCAATATATCTCATATAAAATATGTAGAACTGAATATCAAAGGTGGAGAGGATCTTGTCAATGAATATCATTGGAAAATTCTAAGTAAAAATTCCGTTTTCAACTTCATATTCGACATACAATTGATTTTTCTTCTCCATCCAATTTCTTTCGTTCGTATCCTATTGGCTTTTACATACGTAAAAAGTGGTATGTCATTCGTGATCGGCACAGTTCGCTTCTAACTATTCCTTATTCCGCTCCAACTCAAACATTTCTTCGTTATCAATAACCAATGGATTCGATAATATTTGATGAGAAAATGCTTTTTAATTGTATGAAAACAGTTTGTATAGCGAACTCAGTCATTTTTTTCTTGCACCATTTTCCTAATGTTAAAAGAGTAATATTAACATGTTCGATTGTTCCGAACTTTTTCTTGTCGATGAATTCTTCAAATCGAATTTAACATTTGCTTTTAATTTCATAGAATGACATCGCAGAAATTGGAAATTGCACAATATTTGATATCAGTCATGTTATCGATGGATTAACATTTCATTTTCCACAAATTGAATATTGATATATTTCAACAATTTCTCTCGGAAGGGATCTCATTCGATTGACCGAATGCAGCAACTGTCATTCGTTCTTCAGACGATTTTCAAATCAATCGAAGATGGTTTAGGAAACCAGAATTATTAGTAAGCGGATCTCGAAGATTAACAATACATGTCGATTTACGAACTCGTCAGGACACAAAAATCTTTCTCAATTGATCGTTGTTCGATACAATTGCAATATTGTTGGTATCGATTCACACAGAAATTCTTACAATATTTACAGAGAACGATTTTCTTCTGTATTGCCATAGTCTTTCATTTCTCTTTCCTATTTTTATGGTTTATATTCTTCATCGGTATAGAGAATGATTGATAACCAGCAGGTTGGTTTTTTCTTAGTTTATATATTTTAGTTCCTAGTTTACGACGTTTCTTTTTCAAGATTTTCCAAATTGTATGTTAAATTTTTGGAAGAATATAAAACATGACAGTCCTTATCGCTCATTTCCAAAAACTACCAAAATCTTTCGCTTTTATAAAAATTTAGATCCGAGAATGCTTCTTTTATCTCTCATTTACATCCACATGTGTATATGCATTCGATGAATGAAAATGTTATTTTATTGTAAAACAATTATAAAGGTACGAATTTGCATTGGTGTGATAGTTATGAAAGTACCGTTGAATACGCTGTGNTGTTATTTATACGCGTTGAACAAAGTCAACCGTAGTTGGATAAGTAAAACCGATGATTTCTTTCCTCACGCTCATCATCCACATGGATTTTGGACGGGATTTTACGCATCTCGACCAGCTTTGAAACGTTTCGAACGCTATTCAAATAATATTTTACAAGTCACACGACAATTAAACGCCTTTTCCAATTCTCAACTTCGAAATCAAATCTTTAACTTAAGTGAAGCCATGGCCGTTGCTCAACACCATGATGCGGTTAGTGGAACCGAAAGACAGCACGTAGCAGATGATTATGTCCTACGATTGTCCATTGGCATTGACGCAGCACTTGTTCGTCACTCAGAGAAAAGTCAAAATGAATTCTCTATGGAATTTTTGTTTTTAGAACGTGATTAATCAAGCGTATTCGAAATTATTAAGCAAAGGGGATCATTCAAGAGTGAATGTTCAACAATTTCTTTGTCCATTGACAAATATTAGCGAGTGTTTACCAATCGAAAATGTCGAACGAGTAAATTCAAAACGAAGCTTTGAGTAGAATCAGTTTTAGGGTTACTTTTTAGTTTGTCGTAACGCTTTGGAATCCAAGAATTCATCCAGTTATGGATTATTTACGTGTACCCGTGACAAACTCATATAAAGTTCGTGATCCGAATGGAACGGTTATCAATGTTGATCTAATTCCGATATCAAACATAACGAAGGATATTCCGGGTCGAATGAGTAATGCAACAATGGAATTAATTCTTCGGTATAATCTTCCAACACTTGGATTTAGTTCATATTTCTTTGAAAGTAGAATCATTGCATGTACATTCACTTTGAAATCTCCACTTCTTTGATTTTAGGGAACGAGGAGGAAGTCAAAGATTTGAAAATAACGAAGAAGGAAATGTGTATTTTGCAAAATCAAGTAGACGAATTTTTTGGATACAATTTTCGAATATCATACGCTTTTAGTATCTCCGCGTGGAAATTGATGAACAAGGAAATCTACAACAAATGATAAATCTTCAAAAGAATATTAATCTCACCTTTGCCAATCACGGTTTCTATTGGTATGAAGGTAAGGCGATTTTCTCTGAAAGAAGAGTGAAATTTTCTATTCAATGGACAAAAGGTTATCCAGGAAACAATTCGCAATTTGATTTTCAAGCCTCTGGTGCTTATATTTTTCGACCAGTAACACAAAACCCTACTCCTGTTTCAACAAAACGAGCATTGTAAGCTGAAGTGTATCGTGTCATACTTTCTTTATTCCCTTTCTCTAGAAAATGTTTCAAAACTTCTCTCGTCCAAATTGCGCTGATCACATTTAACGAGTGGATTAGTGAAGAAATTCGTTTATACGACGAAAAGGAAGATTTGGAGATCGAATGGACCGTCGGTCCAATTCCAATTGAAGACAATCTCGGCAAAGAAATCATTCTTCGTTACGACACAAATCTTGCAAGTCAATCAAAGTACTACACCGATTCCAATGGACGAGAAGTTCTTCAAAGAATAAGAAACTATCGACCGACATATAATTACACAATCACCGAACCTGTCAGTGGAAACTATTATCCAGTTAATTCAAGAATTTGGATCAACGAAACCAATCGACAGTTTACAATTCTGACGGATCGTTCACAAGGTGGTGCGAGTCTATTGGATGGTTCAATTGAGATAATGATACATCGACGATTGCTCTATGATGATCATCTAGGCGTTGGTGAAGCGTTGAATGAAACTGCGTTTGATCGCGGACTTGTCAGTCGAGGAAAACATTTTCTGTATCTCGATTCACCACAATCAAGTTCGTTTTATCATCGTGTTCGTTCTCAACAATTGTTTCTATCGCCGTTAACTACATTTCGATTGTTTAACTCATCTTATACGAATTATTCGAATGGTTATCGACAAACATGGTCAATGTTGAAGGAAAGTTTACCATTGAATATTCATTTGTTGACATTTGATCAATTGAAAGAGAAAGAATTTTTGGTTCGTCTTGAGCATTATTTTGAATTGAATGAAGATCAAATCTATTCCAATCCAACTTTATTTGATTTGCAATCATTGTTTCAATCTATTGGAATAATTAATCGATTTGTCGAATTAACATTGGATGGAAATCTAGAATTATCGAAGATGGAAAGACTCCATTGGTTAACTGATGAACAACACCCGGGCATCGAAAATCGAAGATCGGTTTTGGCAAAGCAAAATTCAACAATCATTTTCAATCCAATGCAAATTCGAACATTTCGTATAGCA
>CAJNOJ010000374.1:8414-21228 GCA_905250025.1 Adineta ricciae | reverse complement strand
CCAGTGAAGAATGTGGGTGAAGTACGAACTCTCGCTTCTCAATTTGTTTTATCTCTGTCGAGAGATGAATATGATTTGAATGATTTTCGAACGATCGAAAGTGTTTTCACTCTCATCTCTGTGATCTTCACTCGCCGAGATATATTTAACTCAAAGTTTCGATATCACACATATACAATTTTGGATAAATGTGTATTTCCATTATTTTTCAAGCGACATCCAATGGAAGTGTTGATCAATATTGATGAAGATGAAAAGATAGAGTTGTATGATGATTTACAATCGATTCCAATCGATTTTCAAAATGCATTTTGCAGAAAAGGCACTTATGAATTATTTTACTGTGGATCTGAGAGAGCTGGAAAGTCAACTATGATCCAATTCCTCTTCTCACGGTATGAGAATGGCAAATGTGAAGATCAATATCCATTTTACTTCATGGATTATCTTTGGCCTTGGCTCGATGAAGCCGAAATTATGTATCTATATTCCATTGAAAAAGACTCCTGTTCAAATGAAACGCAGTCGATGTATTATTACAGGCCGCCGAAACAAGCTAAAATTGACAAATGCAAACCGAGATATGGACCTAAAGCGCAAAAATATCGATAAAATCTGAACCGTACATAGAACTCATCCTTAGTGTGTCGATGTAAAACAGAAACAAATATGATCAAAGGTGTATTTACAGCGGCGACGTCGAAAAACACGGTCTTTTTTCTTGTTCTGTTAATATTTACTTTTAAAAAGTGTCTGCAAACAGAAAATTGAATGCAACTTTATGCATAAATAACATTTGTTTTTCTCCTTCTATATCCTTCGTACTCGAATTGGTTGGTGGTCAATTCTTTTTGACTCGATTTCCAGTTGAAATTCTTCATCATATTTCGGCTATCTCTGGTGCGATGAAATCATTCGTCAATATTCTTCTCATTGACGGAATTTTTCTGTCGATTCAAAAATGCCGTTTCGATCATGTATGTCGGATAATTCCAGCCGATCGAGTTATTTTCTTACGATTATCCGATGATATTTTTACACCAGGACAATCGAAATGATTTTATCGTATTTTTCACTTCAACAATTCATTCCTTGGACTTGGCTTTGACAAAATCAACCGAATTAAAAGAATTGCTTCCAATTTCGATGTTCCATACTGATGCAAAGGATAATTGATCACTAAGAATCCGTTCTGAAGCATTGCTTCGATTAAATCGATTGACTGTTGGTTCTACATTACGTTTTGAATTGACAATTGCATTAGAAAATCTGCGTTATTCAACAGTTGAATGATGTGATGAAATATCTCTTCAAGAAATTTTGAGATTCTTGGACGGCAATGAATGATACAGAAGGTTTTCTCGCCAATATATCTCATATAAAATATTTAGAACTGAATATTAAAGATGGAGAGGATCTTGTCAATGAATATCATTGGAAAATTCGAAGTAAAAATTCCGTTTTCAACTTCATATTCGACATGCAATTGATTTTTCTTCTCCGCCCAATTCCTTTCGTTCGTATCCTATTGGCTTTTACATACGTAAAAAGTGGTATGTCATTCGTGATCGACACAGTTTGCTTCTAACAATTCCTTATTCTGCTCCAACTCAAACATATCTTCCTTATCAACTCCCAATGGATCCGATAATATTTGGTGAGAAAACGTTTTTTGAATTGTATGAAAACAGTTTGTATAGCGAACTCAGTCAATTTTTCTTGCACCATTTTCCTAATGTTAAAAGAGTAAGATTAATATGTTCGCTTGTTCCGAAATTTTTCTTGTCAATGAATTTTTCAAATCGAATTCAACATTTGCTTTTAATTTCATAGAATGACATCATAGAAATTGGAAATTGTACAATATTTGATATGAGTCATGTTATCGATGGATTAATATTTCATTTTCCACAAATTGAATATTGATATATTTTAACAATTTCTCTCGGAAAGGATCTCATTCGATTGATTGAATGCAGCAATCGTTATTCGTTCTTCAGACGATTGTCAAATCAATCGAAGATGGTTTAGAAAACCAGAATTATTAGTTAGCGGATCTCGAAGTTTAACAATACATGTCGATTTACGAACTCGTCAGGACATAAAAATCTTTCTCAATTGATCGTTGTTCGATACAATTGCAATATTGTTGGTATCGATTCACACAGAAATTCTTACAATATTTACGGAGAACGATTTTGTTCTGTATTGCTATAGTCTTTCATTTCTCTTTCCTATTCTTATGGTTTATATTCTGCATCGGTATAGAGAATGATTGATAACCAGCAGGTTGGTCTTTTCTTAGTTTATACATTTTAGTTCCTAGTTTACGACGTTTCTTGTTCAAGGTTTTCCAAATTGTACGTGAAATTTGTGGAAGAATATAAAACATGGCAGTCCTTATCGCTCATTTCCAAAAATTACCAAAATCTTTCGCTTTTATAAAAATTTAGATCCGAGAATGCTTCTTTTATCTCTCATTTATATTCATCCGTGCATTCATCGTGCAAATGAAAATGTTACTTTATTGTAAAACAATTATAAAAGTACGAATTTGCATTGGTGTGATAGTTATGAAAGTACCGTTGAATACGCTGCGTTGCGTGCTATCGTCGATGTTGTCGGTCATATTTTTCAACTGCCATTGAATCTTTCGTACGTTCTCAATTGGTTGGTTGGCCGTTAAACTCACTTCTTTTATCGATGTTAAATCAAGTTTGAATAATTGTGTTATATCGATAGTGACAGGCTGAGCTAAACTAGACTGATCATTTGCAGCAAATAGATGTGCAAGTCGAATCAGAAGTGTACTTTCACTTTTGTTGTAAATAGTAAATGTAATCAAGTCAATATTGTCAGGTAGTGGTGCTTTCAAATAGGTATCTCGTGTGCTATGTGTAGCAACGTAATCGTCAATAGTGGTTTCCATTGGAGCTAATGACACAAAAGATGATGCATAGACTTGACTTTGAACTGAACGTATAGCATCGGATTGCGATTGAAGAGGATTTAACAGTATATAGTGACGTCCAGTTATGACTAACCCTCGTCCATCATCGCCTGTCTCGTTGAGTGGCATTGGACCTTTGAGTGTTCGTCGATGTAAACAGATTTCGATGGATCCATCGGTCATACTACTGACACCTTGTGGTCGATCTGTTAACACTGCGAAACTCATTTCATCATCTTCAATACGTACTGCTGTTGTCATCGGATAGTAATTGCCACTAACAGGTTCTGTCACTGTATAATTCCATGTGGGACGATAATCTCTTTGGCGCCGTTGAAATTCACGACCATTACTATCGGTGAAAAACACACCTTGATTTCGAATACTTGTATTGAAACGAGTAATGATCTCTTTGCCTAAACTATCTGCGATCGGTATTGGACCAACAGTGTAATCGAACTCTATGACAGATGAGTTCCGTGTGAGACGCACACTACTACTAATCCATTCAGTAATGTACTGCCGAACTTCAGCATATAATAAGCCAGACACTACTTCTAATCGTGCATATGATGATATAGGGCGTGGTATTTGTTCTAATGGCCGAAATACGTAAGGGTTACCGTCATCACTGGATGGATAGTAAAGAAATTCTTGTGAGATGTCGATCGTTTTGTTTGAAGGTATATGAGTAGCGGCGAAGAGTAATCCTGTACTCGTATTGAATTGAAGATTCCAAAATTCATTTGTAATCGATATTACTTCACTCGTGCTCTTGATCGGTGTTGGATTAGATAGAGTAGTCGCCGTTGATTGGTTAGTAAGCCAGTATGTGTCATAACCAATCGGAGGAATGTCTCTCGCCAGAAACGAGCATCGATAAGGTGCTGCTAATGATACATTAATTGCCGATGTCACCATTACTGGTGTTATTTGAACTGGAATAAATCCAGTTGAAGATCGAATATGGCAATGAGTAAGTGAACTAACTGGCAAATGGATAAGTTCTGAACGATTTCGTGCGATGGGATTATAAATAAGTATAACTAGAAGACTAGTATTAAAGTTGAATGCTTGCGAAGATGGACATATGGACACATTCGATAGAGGACAATAAGTAAATGACGGGTGTAAACCACCGGGTTGAGTAATAATCTGAGCTAATGCTGTGTGAATGGTGTTAGCTGCTTGTGCTGCACCCCGTGCAATGCGCAACGCATAATCAAATGCTACCGGCTGTAGTTCAGTTCCAGTGATAGCATCATGATGTTGAGCAGTGGCAATGGCATCCCATAATAGCATAGTACCATTGCCATTACATTTTGCCCACACTTCAGTCTGACGGGCAACTTGTAAGAGAGCTGAATTTAATCGAATATAATGCTTTAGAGCTGGTCTTGATGTATAAAAGCCTGTCCAATAGGAATGCGGTCCGTCAGCATATGGAAAAAAGTCATCGGTTTTCACTGGCCACGATACTCCCGATTGCAGTTTGGATTGTAAATATTGAGTTGGCGTTGAATAGAACATCTTAATACGTCCATCGGCATTAACCAGTCGAATAAGTTTATCTAAGTTTTTAAACCATTCATTGGCCGCTCGATATTCAAAGTCATTACCTAATGTGAACATAATGTCGTCTCCAAGATGTAATGATGCTAAATCTTTGGCAGTTCGTACAGCGGTTTCGATGCGTTCTGGTACATTGTAATCTTCCAGTGTTGGATCATCCTGAATAGGATGAGCTGTATCTAACCAACAATTAATATCCCAGCAGAGTCCCGGAGGAGGACCATAACTACCACTAGCAAACGCTCCAGCAAACACTCGAGCCGAAGCACCGAACGATGCCGATGGTTGCCATAGAAATTCCAGCGCTTTGTTTTGTCGACGAATAGCATTATCAGCTACATCAATTCGAGCGAAAAATAGACCTGCGAAGCCCACTTCACTTGTAAGTAGAGCTGCTTGAGTAGCACTGTGTCCAAATGGATCGATCTGCCAGCCTGTTCGAGGAACAACTCCAAATTCATCGAGAAGAAATCGATGTCCTAATGTTGTTTGATCAATCATATCAATAAAGTGTGTAGTTGCTTCATCATGCATACTCCATCCACCATTGACAAATTCAAGTTGACCAGATGCTACAAGACGACGGGTGATGTTTTTTCTTTCATCGGATTGTGAACGCCACCAACGTTGAAAGAAAGCTTGTTCAACATAAATGAACTTACGTTCTGGATTTGCCTCGAGAGCAGAAATGACCGAATCGATGATATATTGAACTTGTTCAGTATAATACTGATCCACTGTACTCAGCCAGCCCACATCATCATGCGAATGACATATCAAATGTACGTTCAACGTACGAACAGGATTTAATACTACGATAAATAAAAATAAAAATATCATCTCCTTTGCGCAATACATTATTGCAGTGTGATAGCCAACGAGTATCACAAAAAAGATAAAAGCACATGCAACATACTTTTATCGTAAAATAAACCTACAGTTAGATATCCAGGCATACACAAATGTTTGTAAAAACAAACTTGGAAAAAGTTTTTCGTCTGAAGACAACTATTTTCTCTACTATTATATGGGGATGAGCTCTTGACAAACATGCTACACATTTTCAATGGAAGCCCACCGAAACCGGGAGTCGTTGATGAATGGTCACATGTCGAATATCTTTTACTATCAACTTTCCTTATCTACTAATATATAAAGAAGATCTTCAGACCACATTCATAAATAACATAGATATGAATTTTTATTTTATTCTGACATTTTGTGTCATTACAATTCAATCGACAAAGAAATGTGGTTATGATGTACGAGAAATCAAATGTTCATATATTATTAGAAATCTATTTTCCTAGGCTTGTAATTTAGGCGATTCAACAAAATTGAATGTCCATCTCGTTCCACATTCTCACGATGATGTTGGATTCGTTAAAACACTTGACGAATATTATTACGGATGTATGGTTGATTTGAAAACTTGTTTCCTTATTGGTAAATTTCGCTATTTCAGCTCGCACTGATCTTCAACATGCTGGTGTTCAGTATATTCTCGATTCGATTGTCCTTGCATTGGATGAAAATTCCGATCGACGATTTATTTACGTTGAAATGGCTTTCTTTTCTCGATGGTGGAACGAACAAAGCGAAATAGTTCGTAATAAAGTCAAAGAATTTGTCAATTCCGGTCGTTTAGAATTCATCTCCGGTGGTTGGTGTATGAATGACGAAGCAACGACACATTACAACTCCATTATTGACCAACATAGTTTAGGTTTAGAATTTCTCAATGAACAATTCGGTGAGTGTGGTCGACCGAAAGTTGGCTGGCAAATTGATCCGTTTGGTCATTCACGAGAACAGGCTTCTCTTCTTGCGCAAGTCAGTTGAATCGTTTCAAAAAGAAATTCATAATAAAGTAAGGATTGTAGATGGGTTTCGATGGGTTGTTCTTTGGTCGCGCAGATTATCAAGATTTACAAAAACGGAATACAACGAAATCAATGGAAATGGTTTGGAAAGCAAGTGCAAATCTTGGACAACAAAGTTGGCTGTTCACCGGTATTTTACCTCGAAGATATTCTACTCCACCAACATTTTCTTTCGATTTTATCGCTCCCGATGATCCTATAATAGTGAGCTGATCTGTTTGATTGTCAGGTCTGTCTTTTTATTTCATAGGATGATGTCAATCTACCTGATTATAATGTTCCCCAACGTGTTCGAACATTTATCGAAACCGCTCATAATGAATCGTTGGAATACGCTACTAATCATATCATTATGACATTCGGTGGTGATTTTCAATATGAAAATGCGCTGGCAAATTACAAAAATTTAGATAAGTTAATTCAATACGTCAATGCTCAGGTAATAAGAGTTGATTTTGCGAAGAGAAACTTTCTCTAATATACTTCTCATAAAGCAAATGAATGGGAGTGATGTAAACGTATTTTATTCGACTCCGACCTGTTATTTATACGCGTTGAACAAAGTCAACCGTAGTTGGATAAGCAAAACCGATGATTTCTTTCCTCACGCTCATCATCCACATGGATTTTGGACGGGATTTTACACATCTCGACCAGCTTTGAAACGTTTCGAACGCTATTCGAATAATATTTTACAAGTCACACGACAATTAAACGCCTTTTCCAATTCTCAACTTCGGAATCAAATCTTTAACTTAAGTGAAGCCATGGCCGTTGCTCAACACCATGATGCGGTTAGTGGAACCGAAAGACAACACGTAGCAGATGATTATGCCCTACGATTGTCCATTGGCATTGACGGAGCACTTGTTCGTCACTCAGAGAAAAGTCAAAAAGAATTCTTTATGGAATTTTTGTTTTTAGAACGTGATTAATCAAGCGTATTCGAAATTATTAAGTAAAGAGGGTCATTCAAGAGTGAATGTTCAACAATTTCTTTGTCCATTGACAAATATTAGCGAATGTTTACCAATCGAAAATGTCGAACGAGTAAATTCAAAACGAAGCTTTGAATAGAATCAGTTTTAGGGTTACTTTTTAGTTTGTCGTAACGCTTTGGAATCCAACAATTCATCCAGTTATGGATTATTTACGTGTACCCGTGACAAACTCATATAAAGTTCGTGATCCGAACGGAACAGTTGTCAATGTTGATCTAATTCCGATATCAAATATAACGAAAGATATTCCGGGTCGAATGAGTAATGCAACAATGGAATTAATTCTTCGGTATAATCTTCCAACACTTGGATTCAGTTCATATTTCTTTGAAAGTAGAATCATTACATGGACATTTACTTTGAAATCTCCACTTCTTTGGTTTTAGGAAATGAGGAGGAGAAAGTCGAAGATTTGAAAATAACGAAGAAGGAAATGTGTATTTTGCAAAATCAAGTAGACGAAGTTTTTTGGATACAATTTTCGAATATCATAATACGCTTTTAGTATCTCCGCGTGGAAATTGATGAACAAGGAAATCTACAACAAATGATAAATCTTCAAAAGAATATTAATCTCACCTTTGCCAACCACGGTTTCTATTGGTATGAAGGTAAGGCGATTTTCTCTGAAAGAAGACTGAAATTTTCTATTCGATGGACAAAAGGTTATCCAGGAAACAATTCTCAATTTGATTTTCAAGCCTCTGGTGCTTATATTTTTCGACCAGTAACACAAAATCCCACTCCTGTTTCAACGAAACGATCATTGTAAGATGAAGTGTATCGTGTCATACTTTCTTTTTTCCCTTTCTCTAGAAAATGTTTCAAAACTTCACTCGTCCAAACCGCACTGATCACATTTAACGACTGGATTAGTGAAGAGATTCGTTTATACGACGAAAAGGAAGATTTGGAGATCGAATGGACCGTCGGTCCAATTCCAATTGAAGACAATCTCGGCAAAGAAATCATTCTTCGTTACGACACAAATCTTGCAAGTCAATCAAAGTACTACACCGATTCCAATGGACGAGAAGTTCTTCAAAGAATAAGAAACTATCGACCGACATATAATTACACGATCACTGAACCTGTCAGTGGTAATTATTATCCAGTTAATTCAAGAATTTGGATCAACGAAACCAATCGACAGTTTACAATTCTGACGGATCGTTCACAAGGTGGTGCGAGTCTATTGGATGGTTCAATTGAGGTAATGATACATCGACGATTGCTCTATGATGATCATATGGGCGTTGGTGAAGCGTTGAATGAAACTGCGTTTGATCGCGGACTTGTCATCCGAGGAAAACATTTTCTGTATCTCGATTCACCACAATCAAGTTCGCTTTATCATCGTGCTCGTTCTCAACAATTGTTTCTCTCGCCGTTAGCCACATTTCAATTGTTTAACTCATCTTATACGAATTATTCGAATGGTTATGGACAAACATGGTCAATGTTGCAGGAAAGTTTACCATTGAATATCCATTTGTTGACATTTGATCAATTGAAAGAGAAAGAATTTTTGGTTCGTCTTGAGCATTATTTTGAATTGAATGAAGATCACATCTATTCCAATCCAACTTTAATTGATTTGCAATCATTGTTTAAATCTATTGGAATAATTGATCAATTCGTCGAATTAACATTGGATGGAAATTTAGAATTATCGAAGATGGATAGACTCCATTGGTTCACTGATGAACAACACTCGGGCATCGAAAATCGGAAATCGCTTTTGGCAAAGCAAAATTCAACAATCATTTTCAATCCAATGCAAATTCGAACATTTCGTATAGCAATCGCTTAAATTCAATAGACGAACTTTGATTTTTACTGAAGAGTATAAACATTACTGAGCATAATGTAGAATTTTCTTTTCAAAACAAATTCCTAAAAGAAGAATCAGACAAATTATTGACATTTCTAAGAAAACTAATGTTGGTACATTGTGTGATGTGTTAATATGAGGATAGTCAACAAGATTCGATTGTAATTCCATTTATTGAGCTGCACGAAAGAAATTCGAACGAGCGAGATAATCTACTTTTTCTTTGAGACATATAATGAATCCAAATGGTTTACCTTTTTGTTGAACTGATACATTCAAAGCCTTGTTCAATTCCACCGTAGGTATGAAATCCTTCGGAGACAGTTAATTCGTTCACATTAGATTTGGCTTTTCGCTTCAGAAAATAAAGTCTCTTTTCACCATTCTCATATCGATTCAGTCTCATTGCTGGATTGACTCCGTTCATCACTTATGAACCGGAAATTATTTTGTTTTTCGTGTTCGTACTTAGTTGATAGATTTTCAAAAGTTTCGTCATTAGTACTATTGAAGAATGTCATTGCATCGGGAATTCTCATTGGCACAATTATAACATGATAATAACGATGTCATAGTACGCAAATCCCTATTACCGAAAACAGACGCTTCTGATGAGTTGTTAACTGCGAAACGCACTGTATTTATATCGGTGAATGTGCTGTTGCACGACAAAGGTGTAATCACTCGAGAGAAACAATCTCTTTTCTATTCGGTTGTGTCAGCACAAAACTTAAAAAGACGATAAAGTCGGTATGATTATAGACTTGCAAATTGCGAAATGATCACTCTTCTTATTCTTTTGTCTAATAAAATTTCAATGGAAGAAATCAGAATGCACAATGAAGTGCTTTCACATCAAATGATGTTTACAATATTCAGGGATACAATCAATCAGATTATGTTTCGAATAAAAGTCTTTGACGAGTTCGGGTGACTCAATGATGACTGAAGCCATTCCGAGTTGTAAATGCCAATCATTATGACAATGTAACATCCATATGCCTGGATTGTTTGCTTTAAAACGAACAATGGCATAAGAATACGGATTAATCGTAAATGTATCTCGATAAATTGGATTCTTCAAATTCAATTTGACATCATCGATTGTCGTTTCGTTAATATAACCCTCCTTTCGATTTCCTTGAGCTAATATCCAAACATGATGGCCGTGAAGATGAAATGGATGTGGTGCAAAATCAATATTATTAATAACCAGATCGACAATGTTATCATTTTCGACACGGATGAATTGAGAAAGTTGTAAGTCATTCATCTTATCATAGACAATTGATGCCAACATCATTTGACTTGTCGGATGAACAAATGTATGATTATTGATGTAAAAAAATCCTGGTTGACTACCTTTGTGCTGCGAATCTAAAAAGAATCTTCTTACATTTCCGTTCGTCGGGACATTTGACTTCATCGGAATCAAATTCACTTCATCACTAAAAGTTTGTCCAAAACTAATTGATTGATTAATGATCGACAAATATTCATTCGATCCTTCAAAAATCGAAGTCAGCTTATTTCCATCTTCGTCAAAGTATTCTAAAATCGCTTGCACAGTCGGATGAATTACAGATGTATATTGATCATTGTAATCTACAAATGGATGTATTGTTGCTCGTATCCAAAAACTGTTCTTGAAAGTTTTCTTTGTCGTAATCAATACTGAATATCTTTGTCCGGGACTTAAGCGAAGGCTTTCTACATATTTCTTTCCGTTTAGATAAGTTCCGTCGCTTTCGATTAATCTCATTCGATGCTGATCGATCGTCAAAGTTATTGTCGCATATGCAGATGTGTTAATAATTCGAAATCGTTTCGTCTCACCGGAACAAATCGATGTACGATAATACGGACATTCTCCATTCGAATCACAATCATATTGTCCGATACCATTTATCAAAATTGTATCAGGCACGGGATCTAATGTTCCGGGATATAAATACGTTTGTAAAAGAATATGAGCTGGAACATGATACCAATCGGTGATTTGAAGAACTTCTTCATCTTGATAATAAGATTTCCATGGATCGTCTGGATCTTTAATAATTAAAGCACCTTTTAGTCCATCACCATATTGCATTGCATAATGAGAATGATACCAAAAAGTACCTGATTGACCTTCCGTAGAAAATGTGTAAATAAATGATTGACCAGGTAAAATTTCACATTGCGTTACACCTGGAACACCATCCATATGTAAACTGTGACGTTGTGATAGACCATGCCAATGAATTGCTGTTGGCTCAGATAATTCATTAATGATTGTAATGTTAATAAAATCACCGCGTGTGACAATTATTGTCGGGGCGGGAATTTCATCGTTGATACTTAAAATCGAGCGTTCGTAAGTATCGGGAGAAGTATTAAACCATCGAATGTGAAAGTCTGCGTTGTATACGTGAACATCATCTATAGAGAATCACAAATAAATATGTATCAAGTCATCGACAACTGGAAATTTACGATTTGATAGGTGGAAGAAAAGACTATCGGGATGAAAATCTGAATTCGGTTGTAATTGTAACCAACAGGTTGCATAGGAAAAGGTCAATGTTTCTTCGACTGAGATTTGAAATTGATGACCAAGAGAATGTCGACTGGATTGGTATTCTTTCGTACCATCTTCGCCATAAAAACAAAGCTTTGCACTTCTGATTTGACTCATAGTGTTCAATTGACCTATTAGAATCTGTTTGCGAAGGAAATCATTCATAGACGAAGAAAATTGAAATTGATAAACATCATCTTCTAATCGATCGTTCAAAATCATCTTTGATATGCTCGAAAAAGCAAAAGTATCACCTGAATAACAATCATTCAATTGTTCTAAAAGATATTCTACAGAAGAATATTATCGACAAATAAACTTTTCACACCGAATTCAATTTCTCACCTGGTATTTCGTATTCACCTTCCGAATTTTCTATCGAATATTCATCACTATATTCGCTGATCGCATAAATATTCTTGAAAATTTCAACGTATCCCTCACTGTCTTATAAAAGTTCAATATACTCACCAAACAAAGAAAAATAATTTTAACGAAATGATTTTTTAAGAATATTGCAAACATTTCAGATATAAAAAACAAGTTACTATTTTATTGAAACAGCTTTGTCTGTAAATTCAGATGTACTCGACTAGTTCTCCTTGTTTTATTTATCATCTTGTTTCAATGAAACATCTGCAATCAATTTTTCGTTTTCAGAGTGTTGAAAAACGTGCTCCGCTCTATTCATCTATTGTATTTGAGAAGTCCTCGCTCTCTCCAATGCTAGCGACATTTTTTGAAAAAAATATTTTTGCTCAGGTCAAGCGTCAGACACCCTCGTATGAAACTGATCGTTTCAAAATTCATTATGACGACGTAACCGATTATCTGGAATCTAACGGTGTTACAATAATACCTTGTGCTTTCTGGTTATTCGATTTTATCAAAGATAATCTAGCCGATGAAGACGATCTGGATTTGTTACATAATGCTGTCATTGATTTCAAGAATTCCGTAAATCGTGAATAGTGTGTCTCTATGTCGATAATCACGAACATTATGTCGAACGGT
>CAJNOJ010000373.1:62814-88570 GCA_905250025.1 Adineta ricciae | reverse complement strand
AGTTGAGCACTAGTAGCAATCGCAGTGTGTTTTTTCTCCTTCAAAGTCTCTGAATGTGTTCAGCATTAGGAAAAATCTTTCAGAAAAGGGTCAGCGAATCCAAAGGATGAGCGTTACTTGTCTCTTACTATGTATTGAATTGCTTCTACTGCTTCTTGAAGATTCATTTTGATATTTTGGAAGATTTTTATAATCATTTCAAATTTCAGTTTGAATTTTTCTATGCAGTATTTAGTCCTACCTGAGGATTGACCCTTGAAAAAGGTCGAAACCGTATGGTCGTAGGAATTCTTTTACATAATCAACATAAATATCATCTTGTGTTGTGACAAATAAACTTGATGAATTTGTTAAATTATCAGAAATATATTTGATCAAACTTAAGTTTCCTTGAAGAAAAGTGAGAATTCTTCCATTGCTTTTATTTGGAATATAGATTGTGTTATTCTGATTAATAAATATGTCGACTGGGTTTGATCCGATTAGAGCTCCATTCGCAATTGTTGTACCATTCGGATTCCACGTTGGATTAGAAAAAAGCATTGGTCGATTATATGAATAACCTTCATTTACAAAAGAGTTCTCATCATATTATACTTATCAAGCAAATTTACCTGAAACTCCTTTTGTAAAGAGCAGAAAAGTCAATAAATGAAAGTTATGGTAAAAGAACATTGAAGAATAAAAAATTTTCTCATTCAGGCATAGGTTTTTATATGAAAATCAGTAAACATTGAATTTAAGATTTTTTAAATCAGTACCACGTTCATAAAGAGCAAAAGCGATGATTTTCCTTTCGAGAAAGTTATTTGTACTTTAATAAGTACAATGAAATCTCAGAATAAGTATGCCAACTTCTACAGAACACTTTCTCTTTTCAAAAACATCTTCTTTTTTAATCGACTCGTTGCTCTGTAAACTAACTCGTTCTTCCACATAAACGAGAAAATCATATGTTTGCTTTTCTATCGACAAACAAAAGGAAATGCCCTCGGGTTTATTTCGATCAACATTCTCAAATACGTGCACAAAGAGTCTATTGAATCAATCCTTTATCATTTCATTATCTACCGAACTTATACAGTAATAATCATCAGCTTGATTTCTTTGCACGCATAGGCTGTTGTTTGCCACGTTTACGAACATTCGTTACGATGGTTTCGTACTGAAGAAGGGGCGACACGCGATTATATGACGATCCAACGGAATCGAAATAAAAAAACTATTTTTCTCTATCGGTCACATCATTCTGCAAGTAGCAACGATTTGCCCTGTGAATTTTTTCAAATGTGATCAGTCGCACTGCCGTTTCTGATTTTTTCTCAAGTCATGGAAGACAGAACGAAAGGAGAAAACTGTTTGAAGAAAGTGAAGGTAAACATTTTAAAATGTGCTATTTCTGTTCACTCTTTCATTGTCAACTGTACTGAAAACATTCGATTACTATTTTTCGAGCGCAAAACAATGAATGGTACTAAATCGACGCCATCGAACAGCGATCCGTTGATCAGTGCAGACCTAATAGGTCATATCAGACCTCGAATAACAGAAAATACTCATGCACCTCCAACGGATCCAGCCGTCCTTCAACGGATCAATATTCGACGAGCACAAAATACTGTTCTCATCTGGTTGGATAACCATATCGACGAGGATAGTTTAGAGTATGAAAATACTGTTACCCGATTGCAGCTGGTGGTGAACGACGTCGAGACATTTAAAAGTGACAATCTTTGCATCGAGTTTCTTCAAGGTCTTGAAAACAGCAAAGCATGCATGATCATCGAAGGCACACTCAGTCAACACGTCGTATCTCAAGTACACGATTTGACTCAAGTCGATTCGATCTTCATCTTTTCGGATGACCAGAAACGACTTAAACATTGGGCTGAACAGTGGCCAAAAATAAAAGGTATTTGTGCCGATATCGTGCTGATCTCTAAAATGATCAAACAAATTGCTCAACAAGTTGAACACAATGCCATGTCGATGAGTTTCGTGTCGAGTGACAAACGCTTGGATCAATTGAATCCAACTTTCATGTACATCCAGATTATTAAGGAAATCATTCTCACTATTGAATTCGATTCGACTTATCGGCGAAATTATATAGAGTTTTGCCGAGAGATTTTCACCGGGAATAAAGCTGAATCTTCATGCGTTAACGAATTTGAACGCACGTACAAAAAGGAGAAAGCTGTATGGTGGTACACGTACCAGTGTTTTCTATATCCGATGCTGAACAAGGCTTTGCAAGCGATGGATGGTGATATGATTATCAAGATGGGATTTTTCATTAAAGATCTTCATCAGCAAATCGAGCAGCTTTATCTGGACCAGTTCGTTTATCAAACGTCGCCGAAAACATTTACTGTCTTTCGTGGACAAGGCATTTCGCAGGTTGACTTTGAACAGATGCTACAAAGCAAAGGCGGCTTGATTTCATTTAATAATTTCCTATCTACTAGTTACAATCGAGAAACGGCGATTAACTTTGCACCTTCAGTCCGGACTAGTTCAGGAAAGGTAGGAATTCTGTTTGTTATGGAAATTAATCCGGTACGATCCAACACGCCATTTGCATCGATCGCCAGTGTTAGTGCTCATGCTAAAGAAGACGAAGTTTTATTCTCGATGAACGCAGTCTTTCGTATCAAAGACATACAAGAAATGTCGGACGACAGTCATTTGTATGAAGTTCATTTGAGTCTCACGAGTGACAACGATCCAGAATTGTTCGAATTGGCATGTTACATTCGTCGAGAAAGTCTTCCCGGCAATGAACCATGGTATCGATTGGGAGCGTTGCTTCTACGAATGGGTCAAGCCGAAAAGGCGGAAGAAATCTATGAAGATCTGTTGAAGCAAAAGTCCGACGATAATGAAAAAGCATCCATCTACGATCGACTCAGCTTGGCTAAATATGGGCAAGGAAAATATCAAGATACAATCGAAATCTGTAAGAAGTTGATCTCGATTTATCAGAAGAATTCCTCTGCGGAATCTGTCAGTTTGGCTAATCTGTATAACCGAATGGGCAGTGCGTATCTTCGTATAGGAAACTACTCCAATGCTCTCAAAGTTCATCAGGATGCTTTACGAATTCTCAAACAGGCAATTGGCTCATCTCATCCGGAAATCGCTAAATCGTACAATAATATTGGTATGGCACTCTATAACATGAGTGAGTACGCCAAAGCTCTTCAATCGCATCAGAAAGCCGTAGAGATCAATGAAGAATTACTTCCGTCGAATCATCCAGATTTAGCTTCCACATACAATAACATCGGTAGTGTATACCAGAGTATGGGCGAATTCGAAAAAGCACTCGCCTACTATGAAAAAGACCTCAGCATTTGCCAACAGTCATTGCCACCTAATCATCCTGACTTGGCCTCGACGTACAATAATATTGGAAGCGCTCATCAAAGTATGGGAGATTATGCCAAAGCACTTTCCTACTACGAAAAAGATCTTGCTATTTGCCAGCAGTCCTTATCATCTAACCATCCCGATCTAGCAAAGTCGCTCAATAACATCGGCAGTGTCCATCGCCATATGGGCGAGTACACAATAGCGCTTACATATCACGAAAGGGCTTTGAAAATTTACGAACAAGCGCTCAATGCTGATCATCCTGATTTTGCATCGTGTTACAACTATATTGGTAATGTGTTTCGCAGTATCGGCGATTTCCAAAAAGCGTTGTCATATTATCAGAAAGCTTTGCTCATTATCGAGCAATCACTTTTGCCCAATCACCCTGATTTAGCTTCTTCTCATAACAATATTGGCAACGTCTATTGTAGTATGGGTAAGCACGATAAAGCGTTGCTGTCTCATGAGAAAGCCTTGGCCATTCGTCAGCAATCGTTCCCGCCGAATCATCCTGACATAGCCTGCTCTTACACTAATATTGCTTCAGTATACGAAACCATGCGTGACTATACCAAAGCACGTTTATTCTACGAGCGTGCTCTGCGGGTTGCGGAACATTCACCGTGTATCAAACAAGAGAATCTTCAAGTATACAAAGATAATTTGGCTCGTGCGAAAAGAAAAGCTTGATTCGTTTCGATTAATTTCATTTCCAGAGGATGCATGTGTTTTATAGCCTTGCAAAAAGCTTTGTTAACAATTCTTATGAATAAAAAGAAACGATGATAAGGTGCAAATATAGTTTCTCACGCCCTAATCTAAAAAGATAAATTCATGTGTCATATATGCTTAATCATTTTATTTTGTTTTTTCTTTGTTGCTGTAAGGATGGCAACCGAAAAGGTATTTAAGACGCATTCTTTTCAGATGTTCTTTTTTACATAAATCAGTATGCTTCGTGAAGTGTTACTCGCTTTATTCATTGCAACAGCTTCATCTGTAACGCCGTCGCCGCCACGATGGCCTTCAGTTTGGATGTCAACTGGAAGTGCGCATTATTTATTCAATAATCAAACCGTATCCGCACAAATCTATTATGACTGGACTCGACCGGCACAGGTGATGAATTTAATGAGAGAAGATTCTTATACATATACAATCATGCACAATGGAACAACAGTTTGGCGATTAGAACGTGCCAATCGGTCATGTTGCATCGATCCACAACAAACAGGTGTCACACCACCAAGACCTGGTAAAAACAAACAGTTTTTTCCTCTGTATCACATTTTACTCTCTATTTAGACTGGCTACAAATCGGTAATGATACGACATACGATGGAATTGTTACAGTCATGGAACACGCATGTCATTCCTGGACAAAAAATGTACCAGATGTGGCGACATTCTCGTGGCTGACATCAGTTGCTACTGGTGTACCATGTCGTCTCGGATGGTTAAATGCCATGCACGCTGATTTCTCATACTATTCGGAAGATCGAAATTTATTGCCAAAAGGTATATTTGATGTACCGGAGTATTGTCCACACGTGATAACAGATCCAAATTGTAGTATTATGCACTTTTAATCGAAGTTTGATGTTTTTCGCTTAAATAAAATGATTTCGATTGCAAGTCATTGTAGTTTGCTGCATGCAGTTAAACAAGTTGCGCCTCCACAATCAATAGCTAGTTCATCTTGATTTTTGTTACCATCTGTACACGAAGGTGCTAGAGGAAGAGTATCGCTGTGGGGAAAAATTTCGAGACTACCCATACTTTGACATGTTTTGAGTAGAATATGACAGTTGCCATTGGCACAATCGGTATTTGTCATACAACATTGGTTGAGAGCACGTTTTTTCTGGGCAAATGTTGTCGTCTCGCTCAAGATTAGTTTCGTCCTTGGTAGAAGATAATACTAAAATACAAAGAAAAGGTAGACTGGAAATTATGAAACTTTGTACGCTTTCACTACATTTGGAATAAAAGAACAGAGCCTCATACGAATTGTTCTGTTAGTTCCATCGTTCAGTTTGATATCGAATGAGAACGCAGTTGACATTAAGCTTGATTTTATATGAGTCAACTGCTTTTCTCGACAATAATTGTTATCATATATGGGTGATAGATAAAACTCGACAATGAATATATGTCCTTTGATCGTATTCTTGTTTCTCGCAATGATATTTGTATCACACGATACGCCATTTCTATATTCAGAAGTAAAGAATTATAAGAATCAGGATAAACATGCGAAAAAATTTTGACGAACCGTATTCGTTGCTTCAATAATTGACCTGTATGTTTGTGATACTCATATTGGATGTTTAACAGCAAACTAACAGTCAAGTTTACCTGTCGCAATAACGAATTCATATCGATGGAAATCGTACCATCAACATAAATGAAATCAGTAGTGAACACCACCCGAATGACATCTATTTTTATATGTATGAAAGAGTATGCTGAATGCAACATTTACCCTACCATTCTTCATGTAATTCTTCGAGAGACTCATCGGCTTTGTATTCATATACATAACCAATAAACCGAAACAAAGCACAGTCAAGATCGAACGACCGAAGCGCATATACTTGATTGCTGTCTGCATTCGCATTCAACTAAAAATGAAGTGGTATTGTTCCAAGCCCATAATGATGTGATATTCAATCTATTGTTTTTTTTTCAGTCAATAGTATTGGCAAATTATGCATTAACCACTTCCGCGTTTCCTTCTAGTTAATGTAAGTGCCTTTTATCATTTCGTGTCTAGAGTTTATTTGTTGCACAATCATCATTTCACTTTGCAATTTAATTTCTTGTGCGTGACTTCATCGAAGCCATAATCGTGACAAGAAATCTGCCTGCTTTGTATTAATTCTGTGTGAATGGATCATAAAATGACAGATCAGGTGGATGTCATTATAATCAACAGCAAAAACCAGAAGATATAACAGTGAGGAGGATCCAATGGATTGTTTCCAATTTCAGTAGAAAGTAATGTGAGCGATGAAGAAGAGTGAAAGAACTGGTTATATCTCTATTTACATTGTAATTCAAAACTATACGTACACGAGTACCAGAAGAGAGACTTCGGTCGTTATTTGTGCCGTGATTGACATATGCCAAATTGTTGTTCTTAAGCTAAATCTTTTTAGCAAAGGACTTATAAAAACTCAACTTTGAAGAGGAGTATCTGCTCCAAATGTTCTCATTAAAGAGGTCGAATACGTTCGTGTCCTACTTAGGTAGATGGATATTCTTGTCATAACGTCAAAAGAAAAACATCAGATATTCATATTAAAGTTTTAATTAATAGATAATAACTAGAAGAAACAGGAATCTTTCGACGTCAATCTTTTGACATACAGCAGATGTAAAAAAGGGCTTTGTATTTTGTGGAGATCGATGACGTTCAAGAACTGACTGTGAGCCAGCTTCTGAACAGTCTGATTGTTAAGAACCTTCATCTACTAAGGGCATATAACTGATTATACATAGAAATGCTCGTTTCCATCATCTGATTAACTTCGCATGACATCGCTTTCCTCTTGCATAGGCTTTGCCATCCTGTTGTGAATTCATTCCTCGAGCAAATTATGATTTAGTGACTTGAGAGTTTTCAGTTTACTATAGATGTATTATAGTAGATAACACGAGAGAAATCACGTCAGTTTTGACTAATAAAAGAAATAGGAATACGTAGGAACTATGGAGTACTTTTCATCAAAATTTCCCATTGATTACTCTAGACTGTTACTATGACTACTTTATACAGTTTTATGAAATTACTTCTCGGGAAATAGAATAGAAATCTGTTATTATCATTAAACAGTGTGGGCATATATTTATTATTTATAAAAAAAAGACTTTCTTTAGCATCATAAAATTCCCTTCTTCTACTGTCTGGTTTTAATTATTAGAAAAATGTAAGAGACATAATCCATTAATTAATATTTACAATTTAATCAGTTTGAAACATTTTAGCTTCATTAGCTTCTGACACATCACAATATGTCGTAGTTTGATATGTTTAGCGGAAGAGATCGCCACGTTATCTGGAGCTTTCTTTTCAGATCACAATGAAAAGATGTATGTGAGTGCATCAAACGCTTCACTCTTCCTGTATTTCACGTAGCTTTCACAGAGGATAACAAGTACGAGAAGTATACCAGATGATACTTTGAGTATAAAGAGTGCATTGTTAGTCTTGCTCCATATCAGATGTTATCGTGCGCTTCTTAGATTCTAAGATTTTAATAAGTACAATACTTCTCAAAAAGGCCTATACAGTTTAACACTTCGATTTTTAAAGCATACGACAACTATTTTATCAACAATCATAAATTGAACATTATAATTCTACTTTTCATCTGAATTGCGTTTTCGTTCCAGAAAACAAATTCCTTTTCATAGAATTATGGCAAGTGCTTCGGCCTTTGGTATTCTCAATTGGTCCTTGACCTTAGTCAGCATATTTCTATTCTTAATCTTATTTATTTTATTTTTAAAAATTCGAAATGAACAACGAGAAATAGATATTTCCTTATACTTAACCATGAACACCTGTCTAGCGGGATTCTTAACATCATTCTCCGTCTTAGTCATGGTCAGTTCAAACGTTTTCGAGCCCTTTCTGCTACGCAACATCGACTTTTGTTATGTATTTGGCTTATTCTATGACATATTCGAATGTGCAATATATTATAGTTATTGTCTTCAATCATTTTATCGTTTGTGTCGAATAATTTACTACAAAACTCGATTTTTATTATCCTGGAAGTTTTATCGAATTTTAATCCTAATTCAATGGCTTATAACTATTATTTTACTTTTGCCAACATTATTTCTCAAATGGTACATTCATTTACCAGGCGAAAGCTATTGTCTCATTCCGTACGATAACCTGATTGGTTCATTTTATTTAATCCTCGTTCTGTATTCTATTCCATTAATAACAATGATCGTCATTTATATTTGGATAACGAGATATATTCGAACGAGAACAAACATTCGTGCAACGGAAAAACAACGAAACTTGAGAGATTTTACCGCTATTAAACGAATTATCATCTGTGTACTCATTTTAATCAGTCTACGTTTTCCAACTATTGCCTTTATATTCTACGGAATAGGTAATGGACATTTATTTATATGGACGTATGCAATTGTTGGACTGGTTACAGCTACATGTTTAATATTTATTGCGCTGATGAGCATTTCCATGACAAACAAATTTAAAAAGGTCGTTTTAAGTTTTTTTAATGGAACCAACAACCAAGTTCAGCCACGGAATGGTACAAATTCTTGACTTCAGTGTCCTCGAATTACCTTGTAGTTTTAGTTATACGCAATAAAATGAATGCTCTTCGATCGAACAGCTTTGTTTTGTTTCACAGCTGATTTAGTGGATATTGACTAAAGATAATTTCACCGACATAACGCGCGCCGTGTTTCATCGTATGCCAGCCATCATAGGTGATGAGTTTACCATGCGGAGTAAAGATAGGACACGTGTTATTCTGGAAAACACAGACCATGCCTATGGTATCGATATACACTGATGGACTGAAGCTTCGTTTCATGATTGTATTCACTTCTGTAGCATTTTCTTCGGGTTGTTGAAACTGCTGAATGCGAAATTCGTACGACATGTTCATGTATTTTTTTAAATCGATGACACCAAAGTTTTTCAACCCTAGAACAAGAAGTTTCTGACTCTTCGTTAGATTTAACAATTCGATGGTTCTCGGCAATCGTATAGCACTCCATCGAAGCCAAAAACCAGCGAGAATGATAACATNTCGTAATTGTAGATCATCATTTGCTGGATAAAAGTAATCACAATCATCCTTATAGGCAATAGCTGCTAATGTATTCCAAATAGCAGTAATTCTCTGATCCATTCCATAGAGTACATTTACTTTTATGTCTACGCGAAAATCGGATGAACTAGTATTTCTTATGTAACTATGGATAAAATTAATTAGATCACTCCAATTTTGTTCATTATCATACCATGGATTATCACAATCATAACCAATATATAATTGATAAGCATAATGAAGTTCTATAGTATTGAGAAAAGATGGTATAAATGTATGAACTAGAGGAAGATCGGAAAGACGAAGACTATCAAGTTTCATTTGATTAACACCACGGCTTGAAACTGGTAACAATATACATATCGAGGGATGATGAGGAAGAACTTTTTTGTGCGGGCTATCTTTCGATACGAAAGCAAAATCATCTTTTTTCTTCTGTGATACAATAAAGAAAAGTTGTGTGAAAATTATAGACAATATTATTAACAGAACCAAACAAAATTGTATCAGTTTGTACCGTGACATGTCTACAAATCGTCAATGATTAGCTAAAAAAAATAGAAGCATCTGAAATATAGAAATATATACATTTAGAGATTTTTTGAAATGAAGATGACAACAAGATAGTGTCAACAATTTGTTCTCGGTACTTCCACGGGAAGAAAATGAATACTGTTCGTTCAAAGAGGTGCATTTTGTGACGAATTTTAAAATAAGTATGATCGAATAGCAAGAAAAGAAATGAACTGAATACCATAGTATAATTGTATGTATCTAGCTCTATTGTATTACACAGTAACGATGTTAGTTAAGCTAGTTCATTCTTGATTCGCTATTGGCAAATGAAAAGACATCATTTTGTGTGTGCATCTTACAACATGATATTTATTTGCCTATGATCTGCATGTAAATGCAAACAATCTACATTCAGCACAGGTTGATATAGTAGAAAGAAAGAGAGAGAGAGAGAACATGGAACGATATAATTAGTTCATGAAAGAATAGAAAAGAGACATAAGTATAACATTGAATGAGATTGAACATAAGAGTAGATGAGTAGAAATTGTTCTTGAGATACACTTCTAATTCCAAATGTAATCCAGTATTCTATACTTATGCAACTCCAGTCTATGCTCGCTAAATGAACCAAGTATAAATTGCAAGGAGGAAGAAACAAATGTGTGAATATGAAGGGATAATTGAATAATTATTGTCTCTAACTTTCTTGATTTTTTTGTTTAATTTTTGGCTACTGTGTGAAAAAAAATGGACCATCGTGAGATCAATATGAAAAATCGATGAGGCCAGAAAAAAAAAGAAAATATTAGTTTTTAACTTGCCCAATATGTTGCAAACTATTATTGGCTNTAAATACAAGCGGTTGAAGAGTAGAAGAAACGTTTACAACCATTGCGACGAGCAGCTTCGAGCATATTAAATGAGATCATAGTATTGTTCCACAAAATGACAGAATGATTCGATTCGATAAAGCCCATTCCACCCATATCGGCAGCTAAATTAAATACCCAATCACATCCAGCTGATGCTTTAAGACAATTATCAAGTACACGTAAATCAATATGAAGAAATTCATTACAAAATTCATCTTCAGTAAAATATTCATTTCGTGCCCAATCTGCTACAACTACATAATGACCTTCTAATTTCAATCGTCGTGCTAAGTGACTGCCGATGAAACCAGCACCACCGCCAACAAGACATTTGAGTTTTCTTTAAAACAAAAAAAAATTTGAAATAATTTGAAAAGAGTGAGGCTGAGTGTGAGTGATCTGGGTGAATTTCATCCAAATCATCTTTCTATCGATTAACGTTAACAAAATCATTCTGAACATGCTGAATAACGTAAAATGTAGAGACTCGTTCAAAAACACCATTTACTAAATTGGGGATTCGAGTTGAGCATAGTCAAAGTGAGAAAACGATGTTTCGTCTCATCTCATCATTCCAAACTTCTAACGAAAAAATTATCCAAAATTTTTCGTCACGGATGTCGGAATGACAAAATTGAACTAACTAAACAGGATGTCTATAACAAGATATGCTTGGCAGATTGAAATAAAAAAAGTTCAGGAGTTCGTGGATAAACGAACTATACTCATTTCCAAAATTTAAACTACACAATCCACATTCATTCATCTTTAAGATTATTTAGATCGTTCTTTTTATACAGATTTTAATGCTGATTGGTTTTGGTTTTTCATGATAATTGTATTCATAATCATTAACATATTTACGCTTTTTTAAAATAATATTTAATACGAAACCCAACGCGACTTGAAATTTGTCTTTCAACTTTCTCTCTCCTTTCTAATTCTCTTCTTCATTTCCGTCGTATCCTTTCTTGTATCAATCAAATTCATGATATTTATCTTCTTAAATAATGTTTTAAAATTTCTAACTATTTCTTTCTCTCAATCGTCAAAGTATCAACAAAATGCTGCTGGTGACAGCTTTGAAACCTTCTACTTTGATACATCTCTTGCAGTACATGTAACTTTCGGATAAAATTTGAATTTTCCGCATTTCTTTTCGAATGAATCTAGTACTAAGAGGTGTAGCAAAATTTTAATGTCGTACTTAAGACATTTGTAAGAAAGCTTTTGTATGCGTTTGATCCTATTTTCATCTGACAATCCACCGGAAGATGTACCATCCCCACTGGCAAAAATACTGGCATTCGAAGTGTAAAAGTTTGTGCGCTATCAAAAATTTATGAAATTCAAATCACATAAAGACTTACGTAGTTGGTGTCAATTGCATGTGTAAATACACAATATAATGTTGAAGTTGGTCACAGAAATAATTTCTAGATACTAGTAGAAAGCTAAAAGTATAAAACAATAAGTTCATTACTATAGATGAAATTGAATAAAGATCCAACGGTAATAATTTTCCACTGTTTATGATACTTAAATAGTAACTATTCTACCGAAAATTAATGAAAACTGACTTCTACTATATAGCCGTTATTTCTCCAATGTAGAAATTAGATATAAGAACAACTGTAACGCTAAAATACAGATCTTGAAAGCTTCTTTATTCGTATGACTACATATTTCTTAATACTTTTTAAATTGCACACATTTCTATTAAATATGTAATCGGATTCCACGACATTTTTGCGCGTGTTATTACCGCGTACGACATTTCAACAGACGACATGTACCCGAAAAGTTTCTGTTTTAATTCTATTTAATGAATAAGCTTGCGATTACTGATCAGAGAAGGATGTTTTCTCTGGTCACTTAACTTACGAGGAAACCTCTCGAGATGATAAAGGCCTTTATGGCTCATCTTTTGGCAATAGATAGACCTCTATAAGGTATGAAAAACTTCAAGAGGATTCGTTCCCTTATGTCTTCTGTNCACATAAACGCGTCTGGACGCGTTTATATGATGCGCCTGGCCGCGTTTCTTAGGATCTATTGCGTTCAGACGCGCTTATAGGATGCGTCTAGACGCGTTTCTTAATTCTATCGCGTTCGGATGCGTTTATAGGATGCGTCTAGACGCATTTCTTAGTTGTATCGCGTTCGGGCGCGTTTATAGAATGTGTCTGGCCGCTGTTCTTAGGTTCTACCGCGTTCAAATGCGTGTATAGGATGCGTCTGACCACGTTTGATAATTCTGTCGCGTTCGGACGCGTTCATAGGATGCGTCTAGACGCGGCACTACACTATGTGAAACACCAAACGCGTCCAAACGCGTTTTTTCTGCGTTTCAGGGTTACATGGGTATTCGGAAGATCGAAATTTATTGCCAAAAGGTATATTTGATGTGCCGGAGTATTGTCCACACGTGATAACAGATCCAAATTGTAGTGTTATGCACTTTTAATCGAAGATTGATGTTTTTCGTTTGAATAAAATGATTTCGTTTGCAAATCGTCATTGTAGTTCGCTGCATGCAGTTAAACAAGTTGCGCCTCCACAATCAATAGCTAGTTCATCTTGATTTTTGTTACCATCTGTACACGAAGGTGCTAGAAGAAGAGTACCGTTGTGAGGAAAAATTTCCAGACTACCCATACTTTGACATGTTTTGAGTAGAATATGACAGTTGCCATTGGCACAATCGGTATTTGTCATACAACGTTGGTTGAGAGCACGTTTTTTCTGGGCAAATGTTGTCGTCTCGCTCAAGATTAGTTTCGTCCTTGGTAGAAGATAACACTAAAATACAAAGAAAAGGTAGACTGGAAATTATGAAACTTTGTACGCTTTCACTACACTTGGAATAAAAGAACAGAGCCTCATACGAATTCTTCTATTGGTTGCATGATTCAATTTGGTATCGAATGAGAACACAGTTGACGTTAAGTTTGATTTCATATGAGCCAACTGCTTTTCTGGACAATAATTGTCATCACATATGAATACATGTCCTTTGATCATATTCTTGTTTCTCGCGATGATATTTATATCGCATGATACGCCATTTCTATATCAGAAGTAAAGAATTATAAGAATCAGAATAAACATGCGAAAAAACTTTGACGAACCGTATTCGTTGCTTTGATAATTGATCTGTATGTTTGTGATAGTCATATTGGATGTTTAACAGTAAACTAACAGTCAAGTTTACCTGTCGCAATAACGAATTCATATCGATGGGAATCGCACCATCATCACTGATGAAATCAGTAGTGAACACCACCCGAATGGCATCTATTTTTTTATATAAACAAGAGTATGCTGAATGCAACATTTACCCTACCATTCTTCATGTAATTCTTCGAGAGACTCATCGACTTTGTATTCATATACATAACTAATAAACCGAAACAAAGCACAGTCAAGATCGAACGACCGAAGAGCATATACTTGATTGCTGTCTGCATTCACATTTAACTAAAAATGAAGTGGTATTGTTCCAAGCCCATAATAATGTGATATTCAATCTATTGTGTTTTATTTCTCATCCTCGTTTTTTTTCTCAGTCAATACTATTGGCAAATTATGCATTAACCACTTCCGCGTTTCCTTCTAGTTAATGTAAGTGCTTTTTATCATTTCGTGTCTAGAGTTTATTTGTTGCACAATCATCATTTCACTTTGCAATTTAATTTCTTGCGTGTAAACATTAGAAGTTGATAAAGACAATAATTTCAAAAGAAATGTGTAAATAACAGCGACTTTGAAATAACATAACGAACTTATGTCTATTGAAATAAAATAAAAGAAGAATCGACATTTCGATGATCTAAGACATCATTATCAAGATAGAAGAGAAACTACTAGAGAAATGACTTGAAACAACGGAAATCAAAAACGATTAAAATTAACAATAACTGAGAGAAGGACGAATTTAGCCGTTTGGGGTCAGGTAACATATCTCTTAGTAAGCCATCTGGAAACACAATAAGTGGTACTGAGTGTGTTGTTCGATTCAGTTCTGGCTTGAATGCTTGAATCAGTAAAGATTCTTTGATTAGCAGCCGATTAGGGTTGTCATCTCTCCATATGACACGAAAACCAGTCCAATCAGTATGATGTCCTGTGTCTTTGGCATATTGTGCGAGAGAAGATCAGCTATACCAAACCTCCTGATTTGGTCAGGAGTCTACTGGTTTTGTCAATTTTCTCTGACTAAAAAACTCCTGATTTCAGGAGCTGATTTTTATCAGTTTCTCCTAATTTTTGCTTTTACATAGTCGAGATTTACTGGATCCTTCTCGTTTATCGAAATTCGGCGGAGAGAACGAGAAAATATTGAAAATTGACTAAGTTTTTATTAATTCCCTTTTCCGAAAGAAAGGGTTATAGCGTCATAAATCAGGCCAGTAAAATGCAATAAGTTTGTTTGCATAATCCAATCAGATTGCAGCATTTCATAAATCAATGAAAACTTAACCAACCTCATTAGAAAATGACTGATGACAGGTAATCGGGGTCGAGGATCACGAATCTGAGGTTAGTGTTGATTAATTAATTATTAGTTTTTCGTTAACTAGCCATGACTTATTAACATCCATTGTCTGAGTAGACCGAAAGGTTGCTGACGTCGGGAAATTCGAATTTGAGGGTGAATTTCGTCTTATTCGCTGAGCTTGGGCTTATTCCTTCCTCTTTACGAAGGAGATATTTTTCTTTATCTGTTCTAAAATCTTTTGTAGAAGATGGTGAGCTGAACGCTATTCATGGGCGTCATGCATACAAAGATAGTAGCTCAAGAACTTACACGAAAAGATCTAATGCATTGTACGGAATGATGTTTCTAATCGAAGAAATCCGAAAAAGTGATATGAGCTTAGTATCATCTTTGGTTTGTAGGTTGTATACATCGGTAAAACGTAAAATCGACAATAGGGATTCGGACAACGGAATTTGGACAATATTGCCGGATTTAAAAAACCTGCCTAGAGATACAGTGAGGGTGCAGATGAGGATGTGAGGGTCTGGATAGGTCTGGGCAGTAGGATACTACATGAAAATTTGTACTGAAATACTCCTAGGAAAGCCTATGTAGTTTTTCAAATCTGCAAGATTGTCCAAATTCCGTTGTCCAAATTCCTATTGTCGATTTTCCACTAAACCGTTATAGTTCTTTAACACGTGAGATGTTCGACAGATATTTTTTATTTGCAGCGGGTACTCCCTCTAGTTCAATATATTTCTCCAATATCTTTCTTAAAAAATATAAAATCCACTAAACTACTTCAGATTTAAGATGAAAAGTAAAGTAACACCTCAAGTACAAGAAAGCAGGTAGACGCACATTAGGACATTTGCGACGATAAGAACATTTAATAACACAGGTTTTATTTTAATTAGGTGATTATTTTTCATAAGAAAATCAATATTCTGTAGTATACAAATATAAAAGATTCAAAAACGTATTTATTTAAATTGTCTTACATTTTTGTGAAAAGGAATACTTTTAAATAGATTACAAGCAGTAAATGTAGTTTTGATTGTAGGAATAAGACATACATCAAGTTTTACTTTTGAGGAATGTTAAGAATCCTTAATCAAAGAACGTATTTCAAAAAATAATTGTAAATAAGCAAAATTATCTTTGGATCTGGTTGAATCCTTAACGCCGTTATTTTGATCTATTAGACATATCTATGATTTCAGATAAGGATGATATGGACCAGCATAAGACTAGAGATGAGATAAAGGGATTGGTCGGACACAGCAGCTTTTAATGTACTTTTGAATTCAAATCTTTGGAATAGATCTACGCAGATTCCACAACAATCACGAAGGATTAATTTATTTTGTTTGCATCAGCTAATAAAGAAGCATCTATTTTCTCTTTATCTTCAATTGAACAAGGTACTTTTAATTCAACATGAGAGTTAATATGGGAAAGATTAATTAAAGATTGATTATAATCCATTGTTGAAAAATTCATTAGACGATTGTATAAATATTTTCGAGAGCGTCGAACCCAAAAAGTAATCTTACTATCGTCACCATAATCATAACGTGCCTTGACAGAAAGACCAACATGATTTCTCAACTGATATTGTGGCAAAAAAAAGGAACAATTCCAAGCACGATACATACTAAAGATCCACGTATCTTGATGAGCACCATGCGATGGTAACGGATAATATATTCCATCATGTAAGTCTAAATGTTTTCTATGTGTAAGATGAAACGTCGGATATTCACATGCACTAATATCACGAAAAGCGACAATACCAAAATTGCTAGCAACAGCACAGCTTTGTAGTAATTCAATTGCTGCACTTGTCCATCCTTTCGTTCGTAATTGTAGATCATCATTTGCTGGATAATAGTAATCACAATCATCCTTATAGGCAATAGCTGCTAATGTATTCCAAATAGCAGTAATTCTCTGATCGATTCCATAGAGTACATTTACTTTTATGTCTACGCGAAAATCGGATGAACTAGTATTTCTTATGTAACTATGGATAAAATTAATTAGATCACTCCAATTTTGTTCATTATCATACCATGGATCATCACAATCATAACCAATATATAATTGATAAGCATAATGAAGTTCTATAGTATTGAGAAAAGATGGTATGAATGTATGAACTAGAGGAAGATCGGAAAGACGAAGATTATCAAGTTTCATTTGATTAACACCACGGCTTGAAACTGGTAACAACATACATATCGAGGGATGATGAGGAAGAACTTTTTTGTGCGGGCTATCTTTCGATACGAAAGCAAAATCATCTTTGTTCTTCTGTAATACGATAAAAAAAAATTGTGTGATAATTATAGACAATATTATTAACAGAACCAAACAAAATTGTATCAGTTTGTACCATGACATGCCTACAAATCGTCAATGATTAGCCAAAAAAATAGAAGCATCTGAAATATAGAAATACATACATTTAGAGATCTTTTGAAATGAAGACGACAACAAGATAGTGTCAACACTTTGTTTTCGGTACTTCCACGGGAAGAAAATGAATACTGTTCGTTCAAAGAGGTGCATTTTGTGGCGAATTTTAAAATAAGTATGATCGAATAACAAGAAAAGAAATGAACTGAATACCATAGTATAATTGTATGTATCTAGCTCTATTGTATTACACAGTAACGATGTTAGTTAAGCTAGTTCATTCTTGATTCGCTATTGGCAAAAGAAAAGACATAATTTTGTGTGTGCATTTTACAACATGATATTTATTTGCCTATAATCTACATGTAAATGCAACTAATTTACATTCAGCACAAGTTAATGTAGTAGAAAGAAAGAAAGAAAGAGAGAGAACATGGAACGATATAATTAGTTCGTGAAAGAATAGAAGAGAGACATAAGTATAACATTGAATGAGATTGAACATAAGAGTAGATGAGTAGAAATTGTTCTTGAGATACACTTCTAATTCTAAATGTAATCCAGTATTCTATACTTATGCAACTCCAGTCTATGCTCGCTAAATGAAACAAGTATAAATTACAAGGAGGAAAAAACAAATGTGTGAATAAGAAGGGATAATTGAAAAACTATTGTCTCTAACTTTCTTGATCTTTTTGTTTAATTTTTGGCTACTGGGTGAAAAAAATGGATCATCGTGAGATCAATATGAAAAATCGATGAGACCAGAAAAAAAAGAAAATATTAGTTTTTAACTTGCCCAATATGTTGCAAACTATTATTGGCTTCCATAATGATGATTGAATCTGCATACTGAGCGATATTTATCGATGATCGTTCTTTGTCGAGTTCACCTTGAATCCAAGCATACGTTTTTCGAATACCTTCTTTAAGAGTTATATGTGGCGCCCAACTAAGTATCGATTGGATACGTGTATTGTCGCTATTACGACCACGAACACCTTCAGGTCCAGAAATATATTTCTTATGAATTGAAACGCCTCCAACTTCAGCTACTATATCACATATTTCATTGATTGAAAACATTTCATCACTACCTAAATTTAAAGGTTGAGTATAGTTACTCATCATTATTCGTAGAACACCTTCGATACAATCATCAATATAACAGAATGAGCGTGTTTGTTTCCCATCACCCCATATTTGCACTTCACCGTTATTATTTCCTTCGTGTGCGACAAGCACTTTGCGACAAAAAGCTGCCGGTGCTTTCTCTCGACCTCCTTTCCATGTACCTTGGGGCCCATAAATATTATGAAATCGAGCAATACGAATTTCTAGTGAAAAATCATGACCATAATGCATGGCAATTTCTTCGGAAACGAGTTTCTCCAGACCATATGCACCTTGTGGTTTTCCAAGCCACGCATCATCTTCACGTAAACTTTTCGCATCTTCTGTCATCTGAATACATTCAGGATAAATACAAGCGGTAGAAGAGTAGAAGAAACGTTTACAACCGTTACGACGAGCAGCTTCGAGCATATTAAATGAGATCATAGTATTGTTCCACAAAATGACAGAATGATTCGACTCGATAAAACCCATTCCACCCATATCGGCAGCTAAATTAAATACCCAATCACATCCAACTGATGCTTTAAGACAATTGTCAAGCACACGTAAATCAATATGAAGAAATTCATTACAAAATTCATCTTCAGTAAAATATTCATTTCGTGCCCAATCTGCTACAACTACATAATGACCTTCTGATTTCAATCGTCGTGCTAAGTGACTTCCGATAAAACCAGCACCACCGCCAACAAGACATTTGAGTTTTCTTTAAAACAGAAGAATTATTGAATTAATTTGAAAAGGATGAGGGTGAGTGTGCGCGGTCTGGGTGAATTTCATCCAAATCATCTTTCTATCGATTAACGTTAACAAAGTCATTCTAAACTTCTAACAAAAATATTATTCAAAATTTTCGTCACGTATGTCGGAATGACAAAATTGGACTAACTAAACAGGATGTTCGTAACAAGACATGCCTGAGAGATTGAAATAAAGAAGTTCAGGAGTCCGTGGATAAAGGGACCATACTCATTAGCAAAACTTGAACTAGGGGTGGGTGTTGAGGGGGCAAGGAAAAGTGAGGGTGTGAGATGAGCGTTGAGGTTGTTGGTAGTGGTGGGTGGCCTGGGTTTTCGTGGAAAACTAAGATGAGAATATTAGGGAGAAGTATTTTGGGACATTTTCCGGGGAAAGCTGAGTTGCTTTTATGTCGGGTGGAAGAACGTGTTTTGATAGAAACGGTAATGTCAGATGCAGAGGCGCGATGAGTTTCGCTGCCTTCTTGTTCTATATAGATGCATAGAAAAGAAAGTTTGTTTGTTTGTTGGCTTCGCGTTTAGTGCTTGTAATAGCTATCGTCGTCAAGTGTCCATCGACAGTTCCTTTAACACATCGGAAGCTTGACGTGTACTTTGTTGCGGATAAAGTGAGTCGCACGCTCGCCAGTAGCTGGGTGTGCGGGCACCAAAAGATCGGATTCTAGAATACTCGAATAATTGAATAGTTGAACTTTTCAACTATTCAAGTATAATAGTTGAATTCAAGTTTCGAGTTTGACACTACTGGACATTTGTAAGAAAGTTTTTGTATCCTTCTGACCCTATTTTCATCTGACGATCCACCGGAAGATGTACCATCTCCACAGGCAAAAATACTAGCATTCGAAGTGTAAAAGTTTGTCCACTATCAAAAATCTATGAAATTCAAATCACATAAAGACTTACGTAGTTGGTGTCAGTTGCATGTGTAAATAATACTAAGTTATAGTTTTGATATATCTGGAAATACACAATATAATGTTGAAGTTAATCAGAGAAATATTTTTTAGATACTAATAGAAAACTAAAAGTATAAAACAATAAGTTCATTACTACAGATGAAATCGAATAAAGATACAACGATAATAATTATCCACTGTTTATGATACTCAAGTAGTAATTATTCTATCGGAAATTGATGAAAACTTACTTTTACCATATAGCCGGTATTTCTCTAATGTAGGAAACAATTTGGAGAACAATTGCAACGCAAAAATGCACGACCTGAAAACTTCTTTATTCATGTAATTACGTATTTCTTAATGCATTTTAAATTGGACACATTTCTATTAAATACAATATCCGGTTCCACAGCATTTCCGCGCGTGTTATCACCGCAGCGAACATTTCAGCGGACGACATATACGTGAAAAGTTTTTTTTTTAATTTCTATTTGATGAATAAGCTTGTGATTACTGATCAAAAAAGGATGTTCTTTTTCTGGTCACTTAACTTAGACGAAACCGGAGATCATATGAAATAATTGAATCAGATAATAATGAGTGGAGAAGTATAATTGTTTCCACAATGAAAAGAAATAAATGATTCATCAAGATTAATAGTATATGAAGCTTGATTTAAATTATCTTCATATGCTACTATTACTACTTAGGGCATACCAAAAGTAGTGGCAGTGACACTTTTATACTACATGGTGGTCTTCTAAAAGTTGCTTTTCTATACAGTCTGATAGAGAAAAAGAAGCTCTATCTTTCAACGTTATTTGATTATACTTCATATAACATCATGATATTAAAGTATCTATAAGACTTATTCTGGTCGGCTATGTGCTGGTTATATGAATATCGATAAGTATTTTTTGAATAACTTTCGATGGAAACTGGATAGAGAGCCACGGTTTTTCCTATATTAGAAAGATTAGGCGAGGACACACCGAACCGTAGGTTACAGCTTTTCCTAATGCGATTTCTTGAAGACTACATTCAGTTTTCTGACTAGTGAAGAGACAGCTCTTTTATAAAAAATTCAGAAACAAAACTGTGTTTTTTTCATCAGTTTTACTGGAAAATCATAGTATGTGCTCAGCTAAAAAGTATATTATAGATCTGTAACTTTCATATTTCGTGGATCTTCGATTAATGATCTGAATTTTATCATGCTTAGCAATTGAAAACTCATTGTCTACTATTTACTAGACATGGCCGTCTGCAAACCATGAATCGTAAACTTCACAAAAAAACTCAGAAAAGCTCAAAATATATAATTCAGTGCGCCTTCATTTTAACGCTCCAATATTGAAAACTGCAGATCTCTATCTTGCTACGATTAAAAGTTATTCAAAAAAAATACTATCTCGTATTTTTTCAAAACTGATATCAGTACAACCGTCACGTAGCTGACCAGAACAAGTCTTATAGATACTTTAATATCCTGATGTTATCTGAAGTATAATTTAAAATAACTATTCGATTCATCCAGTGTTAACGAAGGATCCTTTAACAATTTTAAATCGATGTATTTATTGCTGCATTATCGTGGGTATATTATCAACAAACTTATATATAAATACGTATCATCAAAATACTTAGGAAAGACCTCAAAAGTATTGTCTAAGTATCAATCAAATGACTTAAATTACCTCTCAAGTAGTTTTAAGTACATAAAAGTTAAAAAATCAAGCAGTATCTTCCATGTCACATTCACATCCTCGTAATGAAAGCGCTGTAGAAATAAACATTTAATAAAGTCAAAGTTTGCCTAATATATTAGAAAGATCATCACTAGGAATACATCATTAAAAATCATTCAAAACTACTTAATTGTATTGTTCCCTTTTCTGAAAGAAAGGGTTATAGCGTTCTAAAATCGGTGGCTCAAAAGCTAAAAGGGTGTGAGTTTGTCCAATCCAATCAGGTTGCAGCTTTTTATAAACCAATCAAACCTTAGAGATCACCATGCGGAAATGATTCGCCTGAGGTAATCAAGGTCAAGGGTCACGAATCCGGTATTAGTTTTTCCGTAAAAACTATCTGTCCTGTTTTTGCGACAACGGTTCGCTTTTTTGCAAAAAACATTCCTTCTTATAAGGGTTGGCCGAAGGGTGAGATTCATTACTGTCTCAACGAAAGTCAATGGTTGGCCGTGAGTGGCCGTCTGACTAGCCGTTGAGCGATGAATTTTTCAGTCAATATAGTTAGTGCTGAAGAATTATCCACCGACAAATGGCTAATCGGTCTGATCCCTAAAAAGACTTTTGCATCCTATTCATTCTAGTGTGTGTGACATAGTGCCATGATTCAGTTGAGCACTAGTAGCAATCGCAGTGCGTTTTTTCTCTTTCGAAGTCTCTGAATGTTTTGAGTATTCGGAGAAGTCTTTCAGAAAAGGGTCAGCGAATCCAAAGGATGAGCGTTACTTGTTGTTAATACTGCGTTAAAGATTTTGTTATATAAGTTATAAAGGCTTTATGAAAAATTCTCTTGTATCATAAGTAAATGTTTTCTTACTAGTTGAAGTTGTAATGGTAGCCATTGTTGTCGTCGTATATGACTAACTAAGGTATTCACAAGAGAAGGACTTCAGTAAACGTACTAAAATAGAAGTTGTCGAAGTTGAAAGAGTTATTGGTGTTGATGAAGTAATATTAGTTGTTAAAACGGGTGATTTCCATATATTAAACACCCAAAATGTTGGATCAGTAATTGCTTGTGATTGAGGACCTACAAGATCATTTTTCATTTTAGATTATAACAATTAATAAACGAATAGAATATATATTTATTTATTTACCACAAAGTTCAAGTCCACTAGCGGCATCTGTAGTAAAAAGCAAAAGATAGATTATATAACGAAAGAAAAAAGAACTTCAACATACCACTATCAAAAGTAACATAATAAGAATGTCCTTCAATCCATGGTGCAACTGGAAAACGTATGGAAATTGTAAAACCAATATATGTTACTTCAGATGCAATCCTACAATTGAATGATGCAGCAACTGAATTATTAGTAGAATCCCAGAACGTTATATTAGTGTCAACATTCACTTCACTGGACGAGAAACAGATACTGTCGCTAAAAATATATAGAAACTAACGTCTTAAATTTGCTAAAATCTTTCGATATTATTACTTTGAATAGAGAATTGAGTATGACTTTGAAAAATAGTACCAATTGGTGATACTGAACTTTGAACAGTAGTTGGCCGAATAATACTCGGTGAGTTAAAACCAACTAAGAAAGTGATGGACCATCGATTCGATTCGATTGAACACCAGTGTTATCAATAGCATTAACAGAAAAACCTTGTGCACCGTATTGATCAGCATTGCGCACCCAACTTGAAAGAATTTGATAGATACCTACAAAAAATATATACAAGAACTATCAACTGAGTGATATAGCATGTACTGACCAAAGGTTGGATTTGTAATAATACCTTTTCCATACCGATTGGTGAATTTGAAATAAATTCAATAATATTCTTTTCAGGACAAAATACTTTTGCGGTTATAAATTCAGTAACGTTCAAACCAATAGGTGCACCAATACAACCTGCAAATAGATTAAATAATGAGAATTATTTGAAAAATCTTTCAATAAATTTTCTCTTACGTCGACTACCAATGATTTGTGGTGGATTATTACAACCAGCAGGTGGAGGATAACCATAAAAAAGGAATTGAAGTGGAGTAGAACTAATTGGTATTGTTGAAGCAGAGTTATAATAGTCTTCAATCTGTAATGCTACTACCGCATATTGATATGGCACTGATAATGTAAATACAATTGTACAATTATCACCGAAAAGAGTAGCATTAGGAACACCTTGGCATACACTTCCACATTCATTAGCAGAATTAATATTACCTGATGTATTCGCCCATCGACATCTTATCAAATCAGATGCATCAAAATCACTAATACTAACAACATGAACATGTTGAATATTAATTTGTTTGTAAACAATTAGAAGAGTTATAGCAAAGGGACTATTATTAATATACCCATCTGGTCGAATATTAATATTGATTTGAGCAGTAAGGTAAAACAAAGTATTATTTCCAACATATAGGTTTCCGAACCATTGACTATCAATGAATGTAATACTAAATGAATTGCGTAAGGATACTGTTTGATTTCCATAGTATTCACCAGAACTAATATTAAGTGTAGTACTATAATCAGTACAGATTGTTAATATAGACATATTATTCCAACCGGTACAATTGCTACCAGATGCACAAAACATATTACTAGCACCGCAAATATAACTTCTCATGGCTATTGTCGTATCATTACATCTGCATCCTGAATAATCCATAATCCAAGTGTATTGTTCAAAGGAAACCTAATAAGATAAATTATTCAATAAAGAATAGAAGAAAAAATGTTCGCATCTTACCAACCATGTAATCATACCACCACGGAAAAGAGCAGCATGTACAATTGATACAGAAATCGCTTGAAAGATCAGAAGAAACCATTTATTGCCATTTTCTATTTGAGTAACAATGGAGAAATCTCCTTTTAAATAGTACAGCTTAGTGTATGAATCACGTATGACAATAATTTGAGAAGAGAAAATGCTTGTTCGCAGAAATATTTAGACGTCTAGTAGAGAAGAAAGAAAACATTTTACATCGAATTGTTTGTACTGTTTTCGAAATAAGTAAAATCATGTATTAGACAGACGATTTCTTAAAACTTCCTTTTTTTAAAATCAAAAATAGAAACAAAGCTACTCGAGAAAGGAAAGTTTCCATGTACTTTTTATTCTTGAAACGAAAATCATTGCATCTTATATTTGATTGCTTATGAAATTTTGTACTTATATTTAAAAATCACGTCTTATAAAATACACAAACATTTTCTTCCAACAACGAAAGAAAGAAATATGCGTCATTATAATAATTCTATTTGTTCATATATTTTGTATATTTTTCTTCATTCCTGAAAATTTCATATTCTTTTTATTTTTTTACTAAATTCTGCTCTATGAGAAAGAGAATATCTGTATTATTGTTAGGGTAGCCCAGATCAAAAAGTTGAAAATAGGAGTATACATAGTTCAGTTCACTGAACTGAACTGTTTCAACGCGTTACATTCGATGAAATAAGGTCAGTACTGGCGCGGAAAGGTAAAAGCAGAGTAGGGTTCGCTCTTCCCAGCCTCCCTCTCGGTCGTACCGCCACTGGATAACCTGTTTTCATAGCATAGAGCTGATGAACTGAACTATGTGTACCCCTAGTTGAAAATCAGAATTTTGTGAAATACGATCTGAAAGAGAGTGTTGAAGTGTTTAACGGCAGAAATTCGCACGCAAAACCCCCCGCGCCCGCCCCCCCCACCCGGCCCCACACCCCGCCACCCACAACGGCTGCGGACGCCCACAG
>CAJNOJ010000373.1:0-62714 GCA_905250025.1 Adineta ricciae | reverse complement strand
GGTCACACACGCAGTCCGATACCCCCCTTCCCCCCCTACTCCCCCCCCCCCCCACAGACGTCACAGACAGGGATACAATTCCTTAGCATTCCGGCATACATAACAAGACAAACCATCCATCACAGACGTTACGGACGGTGGCAACACTGTATCACAGACGTGACAGACACGACAAATGCTGAACTCAAATATAAGAACATCTAGGTTTTGTATCGTATGTTGCACAAAAAACGTAATGCAAAGCACTTCTATCTTCTAATGAAAACCAAATATTACACAACAGCTTGTGAAAAACATATAGCCAAAAATGTTGCGTTTAGATTCCTAAGTTTAAATGATACTCATACATAATATTTCTCACAGCTCCTGTTTCGAAGTATCAGATAAATCTTAACCAAAAATCGCAACTATCAAAATTCAACAGTTTCATCGTGTTTCACATTTTTAATCCCCCAAGCGATTGCGCTGAAAGCTTTTTTCTCGAAATCAGAAAACTCGATTTTTATAAGCTGTTCGACACGTATAGCTACAAGGTACTGTGTTCAAACCTCAGTAACATCATCCATGAAATGACCCTAAACAAGTCACTAACGACTAAGTTGTCTAAAATATGACTCATTCCACATGAGTCATTCATACTGGCTACACGCTTAGTCAGTACGTTGGACGGAAGAGAGTGCAGATACCGCGGGCGAAAGCCTATGAGACGTTATTATTATTATCACCAAGTAGTCAGTTGATATGTTGTTCATTCATTTACAATTTATTTGCAATGAAATTTCATTTTATTAGAAAGAAACACAAAAGTCAAACTTATCATTAAGTAATATAACATAAGATGCAAAAGTAATTTGACAAAATCTCGTCCTTTGAATTTTTCACACACATAGTTCTGAAAGGAAAAGTTTTTCACTAAAAGATAGAGTTTCTTCTGCTCTTTCGGATTGTGTACAATTTATTGTTTTTATCATGTCCATAAATGAAACAATATGGCAAAAACGAAGTGTGTCTTCGAAAACATTTCGCACTTTTTTTATAAAAAGGTCGTAGAAAATGTTGACTCTTATATCTTCTTGAAAAGAAAATTTTCTCTTATTTCCAATGGTATGCTATTTCTTTTTTCATTCCTAATCACCGACTGAATGAAAGGAGACAAAAGAAAAATATTTACAATAAATTTACAGTTTTTTCATGAATTTATCAAAAAAGCTTCTTAAGAGTACCCTAGGCGAACTTTTTTTCTCATTCTTGAGCCAAACAGATCTCAAGATGTGTCATGATCTCTTGAGTTTCTTTCCATTGAGAAGCACTTGAACGCTTGCATCAGTCATGCACAGATAAATTACATGTAATATGCGGAATGCATGAGAATCACAAGAGCTAGACAGTTCAGCGCATGAAAACCAAGAATATAGAAAATGGTGCTCAATACGATTTACGATGTGAAAATGCTAAATTATCGACTAATCATTCTCGAGACAATGTTTTTATTTCGGACCGTAACTATACGTCTACGACAATTGGCCACCCATGTGTACCGAAAGATCTATAAAAATAATCATCAATAAAGCTACGACAGGCGTCCATTCCTCATGTTTACATGTTTTTTCATCATTTTCCGCGATGACGCGCGACGAAGGATTGCCATCATTAGCCTGAGATTGAGGTAAAATGTTATCGACATGTTCACCGTTTCGAAAGTTTTTCCAAATCACATTTCGTTTATTCTCGTGTCTTAACTGCCGAACAGATTCTTTGACCACTTGCCAAGTATCCTCACATAGTTCAACATCTGTGCGGAGTCGTCGATCGCGCTTTTTCATTGAATCTAAAGCAAGAGTTATATTAAACTACTGTACACAAACACTTGATACTCACTCTGAATTTGAGTAGCTTCCTAATTCGACCTATAATATGAGTGACCAATTCCTAGCACCCATAGAAATAGAAATAGATTGAGTTTTACTTATACATACACATCCCACACCCTCTATACACCCTCACAACCTTAAGAAGAAGAAGAAGATACAGTAAACATTTTTAACATAACTAAGGGCTCATCTAGCCCTAGTTTTTCACTACTACGGGCGCTTCAAGCCCTGACATAGTTCATTTCGAAAAATCTTTGATTCCAAGTTGTTCATTGTACTTAAGTATAATTAGAGTTTTTTGTACAGTAGTTCTGATGAAGTTAAGTCGAAACTTGACAGAAACTAGTCAATAAAGTACGCAAAACAAACAGCTCTTTTTCTCTCTTTATCTCAAGCAAATAATTCTTAGATAGAATATCGACTAATTCTTTTAAATAGGAACTAGTCAACTGCTTTCCTTTTTCATATAGTTGGGATTTTCCAACATGATCAAAGACTTTTAATAAAAGGAAAATTAGAAAAACTTGATTTCGATCTCACTACTGCTTATGGTAACGATCATTATCCTGAACATCTATTCATTTGGATCAATCGAAACTAAACGAAAATATCGGATGATTTTCTCGGAGGCGATTTACATCGAAAATACAATGTGTTAGGATCCGTATTCGTCCAGAAACCGAAAAGAAAGTCTAGAAGTCGATGAGCGGGCACCTTTCTCGTTTATTGCTCGCTCTCTCCTCGTCGAGTCTGTTTCAACACGAGGTCAACACGNTTGATCAAGAGTGGATCTTTTGATAAAAGATTTTGACGAACCGGTATCAAACATAATTTTTGTCGGAATTTGGTTTATTTTTGTTGTTATAAAAATGGGTGATGGGTTTAGTAGCGATTTCGTAGGATCATCACCATCGAACGATGATCCTACTGTTGGAAATGTGGACACTGACTAATAAAATGATCAGTTCCATCACATCTATAACATCGATATGGTGGTTTCGGTGTACGATTGTTGTTGTACTTTTGCTTTGACAGATAATTTGAGGCTTTTGCTCCGTGGTTGCTATTTTGCGTACTGTTCAAATAATCTGCTGGTTGCTTTGATTGTCGTGCTGGCATGGAACTTTCAGTTGGTTTCTGCGACGGTGTTTCGCTAGCTTCTTCATCATCAAGTGACTTCAATTCTTCAATCTTCTGTGCATATTCCAGAAAAGCTTCTGTAGTTGTTGGATTTTTTAAACGAATATCAAAGCGTAAAGAAGATTTCAATCCGTCTTTTAAATATTGCAGCTTTGAGGCTTCGTCCATTTTTGGATTTGCTTCCTTACACAACTTCATGATTTCAAAGTAATATTGTCGCACATCTTGATTTAATCCTTGTTGGTATTGTCGTAGACGATTAAACGCGATATCCGCTTTACTAGAAGATTCAAACGTGTCTAGTAGTTTGCGTACAAATGACGACCATGACGATATTGCATGATGATTATCAAAAAACCAATCTTTAGCATCCGATTCCAAACAAGATGGAATGTAAAATAATTTCTCGGTGTCGGACAATTTCAACAGGTGCATTGTTTGATTAACCTCCCGTAACCACTTTGAAACATTTTGTTTTGACCTTCCTGTAAATTTTGGTAATTTTTCGATGTGACCTAATAATAATTGATTTCGTAGTGAACCAAAAATACCGTCTTGCTTATCGTTCAACATCTGGCCTTGTTGCTGTTGTAAAACATGGTTGTGCAACGTAATTTTATCATCATCTTTATTTGCCTGAAAACGTTGTAAGAATAGTCTCATAAATGACAAAAAGGTCGGCATCTGTTCCTCGTGTTGTATATACCAAATGATGGCCTCACCTGTCAATACATTTCCTACCCATTTGATGCGTTCTGCCATTTCCACTTTCAATAACTCGAATTTTTCTAACAACCCTGTTAACCATTGTTCAGCATCACCAGTGCCTGTAAATTTTTGAAACGCTTGTAATCCTTCTTCGATGAACTCTTGATGTGTACCTCGTGAATGTGTGGATTGATCATTTAATTCATGACCATCCACCCTGATCACATCGGTTTGTCCCTTGCATTCATTAACTTCAGCTTGTTCTCTTAATAATTCCTCTGATACTTGTGATTCTGATGTGCTTCGGCCAACTTGTGATCTAGGCGGTGGAACATATTGAAGGTTATCGATCTTGATTTTTGAAAAGTCAAGAACGGAACGAGTTTTTTTTTCAGTCATTGCTAAATATTGCTCAGCTTGCCACGCGGATAAATTTTTATTTTTTTATTAATAAGGTGATAATGACGAAACAGATAAAAACGAAAAAAAAAACCGGCCAGTGCACCATTGTTAGGATCCGTATTCGTCCAGAAACCGAAAAGAAAGTCTAGAAGTCGATGAGCGGGCACCTTTCTCGTTTATTGCTCGCTCTCTCCTCGTCGAGTCTGTTTCAACACGAGGTCAACACGAGAGAATGGAGAGAAAAGAAAANTGTTTTTTGAGTAATTTTTCTTTTCCCTCTGAGTAGAGATTTCGAGAACGTGATGATATTGGCTATATGAATGTTTTTCTTCGCAAAGATGCTGATGATAGACGACGTCAACCAGAACGATTCCGATTTCCTGTTGCTCGTTTTAATCGTCGACAAATTCGTAGATTCTTCAACTGCTGAAGCCATTTCATATTCCTTTCTTTTTCTCTTACAGCTTTAAATGGTCCATTTTTCCATTTTATGCCACAAGTGCCAATATTTGCCGATCGACTAACCAAACAAACATTGATTTTCTCCGTGTCAGGAGGAGGTAAATGTCTCACTGCACTGACAATCATTTGTTCTATCTAAGAAGTTTAGTTTACATTTTACCACCACTGGTGAACACCTATGGTCAATTATTCTCCGTCGCAGAACTTATTGCATCTGGTTATGCAAGTCTTGTCAGCAGCGGAAGTTTACCAACTGGACCAATTAATATGCTTCCATTTTTTAATCCCACACCATGTTCGTCTTATTTTTTTTCTTGAATTTTCTTATACGTATGATATTATTTCATAGTAATTGGTCCAAATATTCCAATATTTCGACCAGGTCAAAGTGGTTTTCGTGGAAGTATTCGTACAAAACTTGAATCTTTATCCATTCCGAAAGATTACTATCGATCATCAAATCTTCATTCGACAATTGAGATGGATGAAAATGATAGTGAAGATAATGATGGTGATGAGGATGATTATGAGCCACCATCTCGTTCCTACAATAGACCTCCACGACGAACCACGACAGCAGGTAACATAATTTCCCGTGATTGATTCACTTTGTATTTGCTCTAACTTTAGTTGCAACTTCTACATATTCGAATACGATTGCGAAAGTTCAGAAGAAATTAAAAGAAGCCACGGTAAGATTTCTGAATACAATCAAACAAGGGATTTGCGTAGAAATGATCCTAAATGCCACTGTTCGTAATCAATATATATCATCCAATTTAATTGGTCGTGTTCAACCTGTTGGAACATTTTTAACAACTGACACGGCAACAGAATATTTATATGGTCTTTTGTGTGCTATACCAAATTTACCATTAAAATCAATTTTAATTGATACCCTAGATTTATTACAATGGGGATTTGATCCAAACTACTATCGAACCTTCTTTAAACTCCAAATAAATTTACAATCGACCAAAAAAATAACCCTTTTGACAATGATAGCTTTTGATGAACAATTCAAAGTATGTGGATATGAAGCTGTGGTCCCAAATGCAGGTTTAACATTAGATTTTGCTCCAGAAGAATATAGTTTTGTGATTTCAAATCTATGCCAAGCAATACAAATAACTTGTCCTGTCGGCTCATCAAATCAACAATATACAGATGTCAATGAATGTATTTCATTTTTGAGTGAACCACAAACTCCATTTGGATCATATGATCGAGCCGATCAAAATAATGTTGTTTGTCGATTAATTCATATTCAGTTAGCAGCAATCGCACCAGCTATTCATTGTCCACATGTTGGTAAAACTGGTGGAGGTGCATGTACAAATAAAACATCACAATCATATTTTGAAGGAATGTCAGACTTTGTCAGCTGCGCATATCAATCTCAAAAATAATCTTTCTATGTAAAACTGTCACATTTCGTATCTTGAAAAATAAAATCTGAATTTTTCTCAGTCTGTACGAATAGATGATCTTGTTTATAAAACTATTCTAATGATTAAGTATGAAGAAGCAAACAGTCAGTTGACATTCTTTTCCCTTTAGTTGATATACAGAGAGCATGTTAGTCACTTTCTCTTGTTTATAGAAGTGTCGTAAGAAATAAAACTCATTTTCTAAAAGTTTCTTACACTTTTTGAATGACGAAGTAGAGATAAAAAATTAGAATAAAATCGTTTCATCATCTAAGTGTATCCACAAGTTTTTATTACTTTCTCTTGACTTATCTCTAGATGCTCCGATGGTTTTCTTATACCGTGAAGTTATTCTCTTGACCGAACAGAAGGTAAACAAGAAAAGTCAGTAGTGTTAGATGAAGCCCAATAGCTCTCCGTGCATCGTCACTGGACGAACTATCTTCAATTGAAACTGAATATCAGATATTTTATGCATGAAACACCAAAGAGTTCTCCATCAAATAAGACCTGTACACGTGAAATCTTCGTTTTACCCTCTGTANATGGTTTGGATAATCACCTATTGTATGACACCATTGTAACGACAAACTGGTTGAGTAGCTGACCGCTTCTCACGGTATCGATGTTTATTGACTACTCTACATGACCAGAATGTATCTCTTTCACAGTACGACACGCACTTATATAGAGAAGAGGAAAGAGAGATATGACCCGGAGATAATATGATATAGAGGTGAGAGAATAAAGAATAGAAAGAGATGAACGATATCATTATCGTTACAACCATGGATTATGTTCGCCATTCTTTATTGTACACAACTGTATAAGAGACATGAAGGGGGGGTTAATAGAACGTGCCATTGATCTATCTTTTCCTTTTTCTTCTTCTTTGATATATTTTCCAGTATTTATATTATTGCTCCCTGAACTGAAAGGAACATGTGTACGAAAAAAACGGAAATTCGTGTGTATGTATGTATATCTGTCTGTTGCGGGACACAGGTGAAAGATCAGAGGTGAAAATCCACGGACTGGTGGTGACTTATCGAAGATAGACCAATGAGAAGCGAGATTTCAAAAGATAATGAAATTATACGGTGACTAATCCGAAGTCTAAGCGAAGAGTTTTGATGGTTGAGAGGTTACTAATGAGCGATCGGGACAAATCAATCGATCGATCGATCAAAATTTGATAATGATATAGATAATGCTATCGAAGATCAATCTACTTTTTCGATCAGAAAATGTTGTCAAGTTGAAGATAGCCCACACTTACAGAGAACTTTTTCCAAAGTATAGTGCTGGAATAGAGATGGAATATTCTGAAATAGGAAAGGCGATCAGGTAGGAGTGGCTAGCCGTGAGTCGCGCCGGTAGGACACGAACGAATGATTAGCTGTTCAGCACAATATTTTAGGAAAGAAAAAAGGGGAGATGAAAATATATTCTATTTCTCTTTTGAAACAGAGTATGACGTCTTATTAATGAAGATTGAACCTCAATTACTATTGGGAGCGACAAAACTTCTGAAACTAATACTGATACACTGCAGAGAATGATTGAAATCCCTTGACTTTGGTTACTTTTCTTCAGTCGAGGGTCAAGCGAGTCACATGCGACGAACTTTATTTATTCATATGATGGTATAGAAATAGTTCTCATCAGCAATATTCGTCACGAACTACGTATGAGAAGAAGTAATTGTCTTCATCTTTGAAACTTCGCTAAAATCAAATTTTCATTCAATGTGTAATGTGCGAAAACTTGAACAATTTCAAGGATCGACACCCTCACCCACACCCTCAAGATCGCAACTGATCTATTTAGGCAATATTTCTGATCGACAACAATCAATCATTACGCATGGAGATTATTTTGCTTACGGTGGTGGAGGTATTCTTCTTAGTCGTACATTAGTTGCATATCTGTTGCCATGGATCGATCAATGTCAAAAGAAATATTTAACATCGTTTGGTGGCGACGAGATGATTGGACGTTGTGTCACTGAATATCTTCATTTAAATCAAACACAAAATCCACATTTCCATCAAGTTGATCATCAAGGTGAGCTACGTGGTTATCTTCAAAGTGGCATTAATTGTTTAATTTCTCTTCATCATATGTTTGCATATTGGCAACCATTTCCTGTTCGACACACTTCTAACAAAAGTCAAACAATGTCATTGTTATCTCTAGGCAAGCAATGAAACATACTTATTAACATTGCGGACTATTCATTTTCAATCTTTTATCAAATCTTAACGTTCGATGATTTATTTAAAGTCGAACAGACTTGATGTTGTTCCAATGTTACTCGAAGAGCATTTCGAGCAGAACAGTTTCATTCTACACATTGGTATTTTGCCAACGCATCGAAAACGACAAGAACTCGTGGTATTCAATCAACGTATCAAAATAGACGTAAAGATTGCGTTTTCCTTCATATTCATCTGTTGAAATTTTTTCTACTTAAAGATTGATAGAAACAAAAACGTTAGATACGAATATATGTTCAAAGATGTACAGTGGTTCGAAGTTATCACATTTATGCATTTTTCTTTTTTCTAGACAAACGTTTAGATGATATGAATGTACTAATTAGTGTCGATACTTCTAAGATAGACACAAGGGTGTGAACATGAGATGAACTTTAAATATAATCACTCTGGAGATTAATAATTTATTTGAGTCTTTTTCACTCTCATGCAATACTAAGACGCAGGCTCCTACACTGGTATAACTACAGGTAAAGTTTTCAATGTCTGATGTAGGATGTGCCAAATGGCGGACTGCATAGCATGGCGTTAGTTGCCATCGTCTGAACTGTGCTCTTCGATTGGATTGTCATTATCATCATCATTGTCATCATCATTGTCGTTAGACTGCCGATAATCGACTGAATCGTCATTATTCCATTCATCTTGACCAAAATCATCGGTACTCAAAGTACGAATAGTCCATGCATCATAACAATATTCAGTATTGGTCATATAATCGTATGGAATATAGCAATATCCTTGATCACCCTGAAACATAGTTTTAAAGATACAATATCAAGAGACAATTATACCAATAGGCAACGGCAATCATTCTCATAGCTCGTCACAGACTTGAAATGGAATTACGGAAGCATTACGAAAACCCAATAAAGTCATTTTTGAGATAATGACAAATAAAAACAACTGTTCTTACCCAGTCTTGTCCCCACGAATTTCGAACAATAAATGATTGCGATTGATCACTATATCCAACTGCTAGAAGTGCATGACTAAAATAGAAAGATAGATAACTCTTCACTAAACAGAGTAACCAACCCTCCCAATGGTTGTCCGCTGAGTTCATCAGAACTTGGCATGCGTACAACACCTCCCGTTGTTGCCTTATTAAATGATGGATACAATTGTAATCCGAAGGCAAATGGAAACCCTTGTGCCAGACATGATTTCATTTCATTCAGGTCGCGATTCACTTGGAGAGCGTTGGTGATTTTGTGACCTACTGCTTCTTGATAAGCTTCATCACTTGGCTTTGTATTTACCTGTGAAATATCATATGGCCAAAAAGATTCGAGACAAACTCCGAATTCTTCTATCGTCTCAATGCCATCTGTTAGTGTAGCACCGGAGTCAGTTATATTTGATGGATTTTCCTTAGCACGTTCATTATAATAGATGAAAAGACGGCTGACAGCTATGTCATTACCCTCCGACTTCTTGATGATATATTCGTATGCACCTGAGGCAAGAAAAAGATCTAATATACATGCTAAAACATGATCCGAATTTACCAGCAAGACTGTTTGCCGTACTAAATTAAAAACAGAATTAGATGAGAAAAAGAAACTTATCGTAAAAATCAGAGATGAAATCTCTAGACGAAAGCTTTAAACATTTTTTCTCTAAGGAAAATCAGGATAGACTACATTTCTGAGAGAACCATCACTTTTCTCTTACCAACTTCCAATTTGTGATTGATCTTCAACAGGTGGCATATTTGGTCGAAAATCAACACTCGGTGGAAGTTGATCCGCACTATATTTTACATGATCACTAAAGTTCTGTCGTAAATGATGTTTTCCAGGCAAGCGTCTTGATCGATGAATCCCATTGAGACGAAATTGTCTACCGCTTTGACGATGAACCAAAAATCTCTTGAGAGGCATCGTTTTTTTGCTAAAAATACTCTAACGAACCAAAAAAGTACATTATTATATACACTTCTATGCATCACATCAATAGTCGATGTATTTGCCTATCAAAGTAGAAGGGTTGCTACGAAAGAAATAGTAATAAACATTTTTTCCCCTACTACACAAGTTGAAAGTAGTCATTCATTTTAGTCTCGTTAGTTATGTGCGCAATTGGCAACATGGCACATTTGTTTTTCTTCTTATGTCAACATCGTTGTTTGTTCTTAACATGAATGTCGCTGACATTCATTGGACGATAAATGAAAGGAATATTCGTCGTGACAGTATGGATAAAAAGAAAGGCTTTTTTTAGTTAGTTTCAATAGGACCTTCAGCTGCTAATCAATCCGCTCGTTAAATTCTAAACATCCTGATCATTTTAATATTCAATCTTGTGCTTTAATGACTAAATATTTGACCGATTAAGATATTTTTTCTGCTAATTGTAGATCTTTTTCTTCCATTCAATTCAAATACTTTCCATATCTAAATCACATGTACTTTTGATTTGTAACCGTATACTGGAAACAGATCGAAATCTATTAAGCAAATGTATGTTTTGAAATGTCCAATAGAGAAAGAAAAAAGTGCAAAGTAGATTACGTCGATACAAGTGAGAAAAGAGAAAAATAAATGTGGAAACTTCCGATTTCATTCGAAAGTTAGATGTGCTGCAACAAGCGCATAAGAAAGAAGACAAAACGAGTCATTGAGAAATATGAATTCTCTTTTTAAAGTTCATAATTTGCTCGTTCAATCATCAGTCTCATCTTCCAACTCTAGTGACCTTTTGATGTAACAATACACCATTGACCGATTCTAGTAATGTAATCGAAGATGATTATAAATCTAAATAACACATCGAATCTTTTCACATTCGATTTCTACATGTACAGACAATCTTATTATAACATCTTTGATTTTCCGAATATGATGTCTAAGTCTTATGTAACTATATCAAAGTATTGTGGAATTCGGCCGTTTTTCCTTGTAGGGCAGAATAGATAATTTTATTTTAAAAAAGTTACCTTATAACGATAGTATGTGTGGACTATTGAATTAAATCTTGTAGAAACATCCTGAACCGAAATAAGAATTTCATAAGGATTCAGAAAATCAAAAATTCGATAGACAAATTCCATTGGTAATGTATGAAGAGATGGAATGAATTTGTTAGCCATGTTGATTGATACAATATTTTTGACATTGTGTGTATGATGACATCGTGTTTTATACTAATGAAAAAAAAAATAATAAAAGATTTCTCTTGTAATTGTTATCATGAATTGACGTAAGAAAGAGTATTGGATAAAACCGTCTTATCTCGTTCTCTTCTTTACGCATCGATAAAGAATACAGGTCGATTTTGTGTCAGAGAGAGCACATTGTATCACTCATAATCTGTCTGTTCTATTCAATAAATAATAAACGATATTTCGCAATTCGGAGCTCGAATTAAAGCCAAATGTGTTTGATGAAAGTGAAGAAATTTGGGTGGAAACGGATGTTGCTCATCCTCGTTTTCATAATCATAGCGTGCAATGTGCTCAACAATCAGTCAAATGGAAATCCAAGGAGAAAACACGTCCTGAGCATTTGGACCCTTTGGTATCCTAAAAATACATCGATGATTTTAATGTATCTGATGCGAAACGTAAAGAACAAATGTAAAATAGTTGACCGTCAGTAATCATTGGCTTCCTTTTAGTTAACAATGCACAGCAATATTTCTTACGCGATCATTTCTCAGTAAGTAGAAGTTTTACCGCGTGGAAAGAAATCTATGCTACCTATTTTGGATATGTTTTCGAAGCGTATCGACACAATCAAACTGTGAAATCTCTTCTTACGCTCTTTTCAACATGTCCCAATGTAAGAAAAAAACAAAACAAGTGGTCTTTTCTGTGAAAGATTCTATTAGTTTACAAAAGACCTAACAGCACTATAACAATTCTGTTATCATTCCAGTGGCGCGAGTTTCGTTAATATTTTTCAAATGACTGGGTGTAACTGGATATTCGATGAACAAATGGCTCAACAGATTCATCAACTACTGTCACGAAAACCACATACAAAGTATTCCTTTGTTGACAACAAAAATCAGTTACTCGATCAGAGATTTTCCTCTATCAAAATTGAGACCTTTTGTTTAGTCAATAGGCTGGGTAATCATGGTGTTATTAAATTACTTGAACATCAATTTGGTGATCAAGGATATGATTTTGATTGATTATCCACCAGAAAGGATAAAGTATGCCATTTTCTTTTTAATCATAATGAAATGGAATTGGTTTTGGGTTTTTCTTTTAGAGATTGTGACGAGAAACAACGTCAAATTATTTTGCAAAATTCGAACGAAGAAAAATCGTATATTTTAAAACTTTACTTGAACTGGTGGAATATCGATCCATTGTTCTACTTCTACTCCTATTATGATTGTCTGTTTGAGATTTGAACTGAATTCAAAGAATGTCGAATTGATAATCCCAAATAAAGAATGGATGAATTGTAAATTTCAATCGAATTCACTAAAGATGCCAAAACTCTCAAGTTTGACTTCTGAAGGAGAACAATCTAGTCAAGTAAGTGCTCCGTGCCGATAGTCACTGAAGTTCATGAACTACGAAGAAACTAGTGCGATTGCAATCTTTAAACACAAGTTTACTCGATAAAATGCGATGAGGACTACGTAAACACGAGTACATATCTTCGTATCAGTAAATATAAGTGAGTGCATAACAATGTATCCCATCAATTCTAGAATACTTGTAGCGGTTATGGAAAGCAATGGAGTTACGGTGGAAGACACCCCTACCAACCCCCGGAAGTTAGCGGATGTTTCGTTTTTACTTTTGCGTTTGGTCGTGGTGCACCCTCATCCTCCCTTGGCGATCCCATGTGTTATAAATTCTCTGTATCTTTTCTATTATCTTCGTTGAGGGCGTATGATAAATTATATGGAGTAGAGGATAGTATCTGTTGATGCGTATACATTCATTTTGTATTGATACTCACGCACCTGTGGATTCCAACTATGTAAACAATTGAACAAAACTATTTTCCCTTGATCGCTTGAAATTTAATATTTTAAAATTTTGTATGCCGAACTGAAATCCTACCTGACTATAATAGACCCTTAAAAAAGGTCCAAATGTAGATTGTAGGGATTTTCTGTATCTATATAAAAAAGAACACATCGACCCTCAAGATGGAAGCGCAAGAACAGACATTAGCGAAACAACGAAATAATCTATGACAAGGATTCTGATACTCTTTGACCGTTCGGTTACTTTGAAATGTAAGTTGTAGATGAAAGGGTTTCTTTTCTTATCTCTATTTTATGATGAAATCGACCAAAGCTTTGATACGAATGGGTAAAAGTAATCGTTTTATCATCATACGACATGGTACTTAAAGGCAGTAAAAATGAGTATTATAAATCATATGTCTGATACTACTCAAAATTCATGTGACATCTGGAAAATGTCATAAACGATTCAATAGTTTTCGTCTTCCGATTTTTTAGGAATTCATAAAGATACTTGTAAAAGCTAATAAAACTTCAGTAGTCAATCCGAAAGAAATGTTTATCTCATGCACGTATTTCACAACGTGATATTCAAGTAGATAAATATCTCCTATCTTCAAATAAGTCATAAATTTATCAGAAATATAGATTTCTGTGACTATAAAAGACAGGTTTTTAACGCGTATACTATAAATATTTGTGTATTGTTTAACAAAACAATTCATCAATATGGTCGACTCTATCGAAAAAGCTACTGAAGATGAATATCAATTAGAACTAGAATGTATGGCAGACTCCACACCTCCGCAAACAATGAAACACAGGTAAAGTTGTTTTGACCATAAAATCAATCATATAGAGTCAATGTTTTAGACGAACATGGATGAATGTTTCATTTCTATTTCAAAAGAAAATCCTATGGATATCGTTTTTACTATTAGCGATTGTCGGTGTTTCTACGGTTGTTTGGATTTCGAACCATTCAACTAGGGAGAAAGGTAAATCAAAATGATATTCGAGAGAAATTTAAATAGAAAAATCCATGAATAGATATGGAAAATGATGAAAAGTTACCCCAATTACGATCATATACGTCGGAAGATGTGAGTATTTTTGACTGTTTTTTGAGTAATTTTTCTTTTCCCTCTGAGTAGAGATTTCGAGAACGTGATGATATTGGCTATATGAATGTTTTTCTTCGCAAAGATGCTGATGATAGACGACGTCAACCAGAACGATTCCGATTTCCTGTTGCTCGTTTTAATCGTCGACAAATTCGTAGACTCTTCAACTGCTAAAGCCATTTCATATTCCTTTCTTTTTCTCTTACAGCTTTAAATGGTCCATTTTTCCATTTTATGCCACGAGTGCCAATATTTGCCGATCGACTAACCAAACAAACATTGATTTTCTCCGTGTCAGGAGGAGGTAAATGTCTCACTGCACTGACAATCATTTGTTCTATCTAAGAAGTTCAGTTTACATTTTACCACCACTGGTGAACACCTATGGTCAATTATTCTCCGTCGCAGAACTCATTGCATCTGGTTATGCAAGTCTTGTCAGCAGCGGAAGTTTACCAACTGGACCAATTAATATGCTTCCATTTTTTAATCCAACACCATGTTCGTCTTATTTTTTCTTCTCGAATTTTCTTATACGTATGATATTATTTCATAGTAATTGGTCCAAATATTCCAATATTTCGACCAGGTCAAGGTGGTTTTCGTGGAAGTGTTCGTACAAAACTTGAATCTTTATCCATTCCGAAAGATTACTATCGATCATCAAATCTTCATTCGACAATTGAGATGGATGAAAATGAAAACGATAGTGAAGATAATGATGATGATGAGGATGATTATGATCCACCATCTCGTTTCTACAATAGACCACCACGACGAACCACGACAGCAGGTAACATAATTTCCCGTGATTGATTCACTTTTTATTTGCTCTGACTTTAGTTGCAACTTCTACATATTCGAATACGATTGTGAAAGTTCAGAAGAAATTAAAAGAAGCCACGGTAAGATTTCTGAATACAATCAAACAAGGGATCTGCGTAGAAATGATCCTAAATGCCACTGTTCGTAATCAATATATATCATCCAATTTAATTGGTCGTGTCCAACCTGTTGGAACATTTTTAACAACTGACACGGCAACAGAATATTTATATGGTCTTTTGTGTGCTATTCCAAATTTACCACCAAGATCAATTTTAATTGATACCCTAGATTTATTACAATGGGGATTTGATCCAAACTATTATCGAACCTTCTTTAAACTCCAAATAAATTTACAATCGACCAAAAAAGTAACGTTTTCGACAATGATAGCTTTTGATGAACAATTCAAAGTATGTGGATATGAAGCTGTGGTCCCAAATGCAGGTTTAACATTCGATTTAGCTCCAGAAGAACATACTTTTGTGATTTCAAATCTATGCCAAGCAATACAAATAACTTGTCCTGTCGGCTCATCAAATCAACAATATACAGATGTCAATGAATGTATCTCATTTTTGAGTGAACCACAAACTCCATTTGGATCATATGATCGAGCCGACCAAAATAATGTTGTTTGTCGATTAATTCATATTCAATTAGCAGCAATCGCACCAGCTATTCATTGTCCACATGTTGGTAAAACTGGTGGAGGTGCATGTACAAATAAAACATCACAATCATATTTTGAAGAAACGTCAGACTTTGTCAGTTGCGCATATCAATATCAAAAATAATCTTTCTATGTAAAACTGTCACATTTCGTATCTTGAAAAATAAAATCTGAATTTTTCTCAATCTGTACGAATAGATGATCTTGTTTATAAAACTATCCTAATGATTAAGTATGAAGTAGCAAACATAAGTCAGTTGACATTCTTTTCCCTTTAGTTGATATACAGAGAGCGTGTTAGTCACTTTCTCTTGTTTATAGAAGTGTCGTATGAAATAAAATTCATTTTCGAAAAGTTTCTTACACTTTTTGAATGACGAAGTAGATATAAAAAATTAGAATAAAATCGTTTCATCATCTAAGTATATCCACAAGTTTTATTACTTTCTCTTGACCCAACAGAAGGTAAACAAGAAAAGTCAGTAGTGTTAGATGAAGCCCAATAGTTCTCCGTGCATCGTCACTAGACGAACTATCTTCAATAGAAACTGAATATCAGATATTTCATGCATGAAACACCAAAGAGTTCTCCATTAAATAAGACCTGTACACGTGAAATCTTCGTTTTACCCTCTGTACTTGTATATCTCTCCGAATCGAAATGACTTCATAGAATGTTTGAGAGACAGAACGGATTTGACTTATGATTTTTTTTCTCATGTACTTTTTCGTTGGTAAAAAAATGAATCTTGGACAAATATTTGCGAAATATAAAATGATAAAAGTGTTTCGTTATCTGTTATAACAAATAGAACTTTTACCATGATAATCAACAGATAATGAATCATCGAAAGAAAGTGATACAATAGATCGTATTCTCATATATATAAATAGCCTAGCAAATATACTCAAACAAAATATTTTTAAATTTTTATTAAAAGAGTAATGTCTTTCAAATTGAATCGACCACCTTATGCTGATATGATTGGAATTTTATCTCCTCGCGTTTACGATACTTCTATTCATCATGTTACACATGAAAGACCATCGAGAACTTCAAGCCCATGTTTCATAAAATATTGTGATCGATTGATAAAAATTATCCTAATCCTTGGCCTTCTATTATTTTCTATTCCTCAAATCATATTAGCCTGTTTCAACTGTCCACTTACATATGAAAATCTTGGATGGATACGTGCATCTTTGTTTATGAATGTTCCATTCGTTTTAGGTATTTTTATTTTTCTTATTCGTAAACTAATACGTCGTGAATGGCCTTTATATTTTCATATTGTACAAATGGCTGTGGCCTATGTATGTGTACCCGGGTGGCATCTTTTCATAGATCTGTTTATTTTTACAGGCGCAGAAATGAATGATATTAGAGTAACACTTCAGAATAAGAAAGCTGTGATGCTGTTGTCTTGTCCAGAAAGATATTATCAATGTGTTTTTGGTATGATAATCATGCAATGTGTATTTCCAATCGTCCTCGTGATTGTTTCATGTATCCTCAACAATTGTTTTGACACTCGATCCAAATCTTGTGGAGAAAAGATTGAAGCATGGTATTATACTCGATGGAGACATTATATGGATGTTTTATGCGAACGTCATATCGAAGAATTCGTTTAAGAACAAATGTAATCATTCTTTTTCTGTCCGAAAACCTTTCATGATGTCAAATAGATATTCTTATGTATTCTCCTATACAAAATTTTCTTTCTAGATTTTATGTTGATAAAATGTTGTTCGAATATTTACCAATTGAATTATTTTATGAAATATTCTCGTATCTTTCTGGAGGTTATATTTTAAAAGCATTTTATTCAATTAATATGCATTTGAATAATGTGTTAATTGGATACAATCATTATATATTAGATTTATCTCAATTGGATATGTCGAAAAAAGAATTTCATCTAATTTGTTCGTTTTTACGATCAAATCAAATTGTTGGATTAAAATTAAGTGAAAATGAATTTAATGTTGTTAATCGATTTCTATTGACTTTTGCCAATAAACAACAAATATTAACTCGTCTTCGTTCATTTTGGACTGACGATACAATCGAAGTTGATCGACAATTTCTCTCAAAATTTGCATCAATTGTTAATTACAATCAACTTAGTTCCGTTCGATTCGATCGTATTCGATCATCCAAGAACTTTGTTCGATTCGATTATTCATTGAAATCGTTGACACATCTTGCTGTATGTTCTAGTAAACAATTTCTTCAATTAGTAAAAAAGATACCAACTAATTTAACTTTTTTACATATGTATTTTAATTCGATTGATGATATGGATCAATGTATTCGTTTTAATATTCATCAATTAAAATCATTAGGAATCGGTATAAAATGCACGTCGATGAATATTCAACAATTCATTAACAAATTTCAATATTATCAATGGAGACAATTAGTTCAATTGAATCTCAATTTAAATGGTAAGTTATATTTATTATTTTCAGTTGACATCATATTTCAAATTTTGATTTAGTTGACTTTCATCTACAATTTGTCATGTTACAAGATATTTTTTCGAATATGTTTAGATTAAAACATTTAGTTTTAATATTAAATCAACCATTAACAGCAGATAATGATTTATTAAATGGAATTGTATGGGAATCATATATAACAACATCACTTATTGATTTAAAAACATTTAATTTTCAATTGCCGACATCCAAAACGTCAGAACAACGAATAGATTCTCTTTTAAAAACATTTCGAACAAAATGGTGGTTAAAGAAAAAGCAATGGTTTATCGAATATGATTATCATAAACAACTACTTATAACTGTGCCATATTTTGCTTCGACTAGGTGTGATAATCGAAATACATATTCACTTGGTGACATTATGAATTGGGATATTTTCTATCGAAATATTAATCATTTACAAATAGATTTATCAGAATATGGAGATAATGACCAAATATTTATAACTGAACCTACTCGGCGATCACCACGCTTTAATAATTTGGATCGACTTGTATTGATTGGATATTTATCAGAATATGTTTGTAATCAAATTCAGGAACAAGTCAATTTGAATCGAGTCAAATATTTTAGCTTTGGATCAATAGCCGAAAGTGCAAATACATTTATTCGATTATTGGAAAATATGCCTAATCTTTATTACCTTTGTATTCGAGATTCAAAAGTTTGTGATATATTTAACTCATGGTCTTTAAGCTTTCCTTCGGTTCGTAAACTTATTCTTGCTGATTACGAGTCAAAAACGAGAACAGAACTGTTCCATCATTTGATTTTTCTCTTTCCTCGATTAACTGATTTAACAGTAAATTATCAATCACGAAGTATGATTCTCTATTTAATCAATGAATTTGTTCATCTAGAGAAACTCACTTTACATTTAACTCCAAATCAATATGCTCCAAATCCAACATGGATCAGTAAACATTCAAGATTAGAAATGAATGAATTCGAATCGAAAGTATTCAACTATAATGATCAAACCAAAAAGTTCATTTTGTGGATTAATGCCGAAATGATATCTCATCGTCAAACGCGAAGAAAATGTACAGTTCAATAGCTCATCTTTTTTTTTTTCAAAAGAAGTAAAAAGATAAAGCTATCCCAAGGGTGTAGATGAAGACGGTGAAGAAAAATAAAATTGGTCCTCACGTCTCAGATGAGTTCTGTGCTCGACGTCACTTTTTCGCATTGTCTGGTATTCAGAAGTGATGCACTATAGTGACTTTCAGGATGAAAACTGAATCATTATTCTCCATTGCATGATTTTGTAAATGAGAGTGAGCATCATTATGGATGATTCAATATGAAAGTATTCGATAAATTCCTATTCGTTTATTTTTTAAAGATGTCGCGACGCAAAGTATGACTGCGAAGCGCATGAATATCAAGATCAAATTATAGTTTATTTGGTACAGGAAGTACATGGATGTTAAAGCATTTTTCGTGAGTAGACAGGGTTCGTAGCGTTGTTTTACTGATGTTATTTTGTATAGGTGATATGGACGATATCCTTTCACAGTATAGATAGAGCATTTTTTGTTCTAACTGTGATAAAAAAACTGCTTTTTATCAAAACCTTTTCAATCTTTGCCATTTTGGTCCGAATTATCCCCAGATGGCTCTGCCACCTACAAATGCAGTTGAATATGAAACACTATTACTCTCACCCTCAAGATGCATAGAAAGTATCAGGAACTCTCCACCCTTCAGGACATGGATCAAAAGATGATTTTTCTGTACCGTATCCTCATCTGTTTGTAAACTGACCGTTTTCATCAAATATCCACTCACGAACTTTTTTAAATTGATTTGTTTCATTTGAAGGATTGTGATATAAAAAATATAGCGGATTGTTCACAGAATACATCAATACTTTCTTTATTTTGTCCTTCTTAGCATCTGCAGACACGAACGCCGAAGAATAATCGGTCGAGAATTCTTTAGCATAATTTGTAGTATAACTTGTACTGTCAATTGTTCCTGAATAAGGAATTATTCCATTACTCATTGGTCCGCTCTGAGTACGAATTGTATATCTGTTAATATTCTTATAAATACTTCCCTGGCTTCCTACTGCAGTTCCGAAATCATAATGTCCTCCAGCATTGATGAAGACAGGAAGAGGGTCTTTTCTTCCCCATTGAAAATACAGCCCTCCACTTTTACTGATTTGAGGAATGAAGCTGTAAATATATGATGCACTACCTGCAGAAGCTTCTTCCAGGAACATCATCAGAGCTCCCAAATCTCGATCCATGAGAATAGTCTTCAATGGAACGCCAATACTTTTCACGGGATTTATGAAAGCTGTATTAGAAACATTTATAATACCTCTATTCGCCGAGGTTTCAGTTTCGTAATCTAATGAACCAACTATTGCTTCAGGAGCCCAAATATGCCAACTCCAAATAATAGGATCCTGCATTTTTCCATTTGCTCACTGGCTGGAGTTCCCTAAGTGGAAAGCTACCACAGCGTTACCGTATTGATTTTCGTTTAAAGTAACTCGAAGTTTAGTCGTTTCATTGCTTCCATCGATTATTTTTATGTTTTGGATCAAACCTGTATTGGTAGTCCATACTACAGAACTGGATTTGACACTTCCCTGAGGATATTCCTCTGTTGTGCTTAAATGCAACTTATACATTGCATAAGCTTTACGCAAGGGAACTGTAATAACGCGGTCTTTGTCTGTCGGTTTCGCCGTTGTCACTGAGCTGTTAGTATATTCCACATAGCTAGTTGGATCTTTTGCCCAGTTATTAAGAGTAGATATTGTGTATTCTTCATTTTGGCTGCTAATAAATTCAGTTTCAAATGCATTTGGTATAAAGGCGTTATTTGGGTCTTTAATACATTTGCTCCCGACTGTTTCGTGTGTGTTTCCGTCATGTGAAATAGAGTTAATAGTATAGTACCCAAAGTTATTGGCAGTTTCTTTAACACTTCCTGGATCTGAAACATAGCCAAGTTGTCTTGGCCCATACCAAGGTCCGCGATCTGGAAGAACCCAATGCGCCATCAAATGAACCATCTTGATACACAAGTTTAGGTGTTACTAATCTTGAAGTATTGACGTTTGTAATCGTAACATAATTTGGTTAATACTCATAGTTCCCATTAATCGGAATTGATCCTAAATTACGGCTAGCAACGCCTGTAAAATCATATCCTAAACCGGGATATATCTTAATTCCGGGGAATCTCGTGCTTGATGTTGAAACGTTAGAAGTAAAAGTGTTATCATTGTTAGGGCTTCCAACATTGTCATAGTATGATGGTACTCTCCACTTACACGGACAAGGGTCATAAGGAGATTTCATTGCGTAGCGCTTATTCTCTTCAACTAATTGAGGGTTATTTAGATCACTTATCTGGCCACCACGAGTGTCGCCCCAAAGATCCCATGCAACATTCTGCGAAGGATCGGTGCTGTTGAAACCATTTTTGTATTTCTGTTTAGAGAACCATGTTGTCCGTTTCTGATGATACCATAACTTATCACTGTTTTTAACAAAAATTTCCTCGCCGCTATTAATGACCATCTCATTGTACTTTCTAGCATAAAGTGGCGGAATGATCAAGTGGATCGGATTCTGTACAGAATAATGAATATTTCTGCTGAAAGTGATATATCCTGTATTGTCTTGTGGCTATAAGTTTCCTCTGTATTTTACCAGTAATGCAGAAGTTGATCCTGTTGTATAAACAGCTCCTACGCTTCTAATGTTACCAATTTCTCCCGAAATCTCATACATTGTTCCGTCTTTATGGATGAGAGCAGGAAAAGAGTCTTTTCTTCCCCATTGATATTGTAACCATTGAGACTTATGCCAATTGTTACCTAAGAAGTTTGCATTTGTGGCCCCAGGATTTCTGTCCATCCATTTCCAGTCTATAACAGGATTTCCATTTTTATCTTTTTCAAAACCTAGATGGTAAGTACTACTATTCACAGTTGGATCATCGGTTACCCAAACATGCCAAGTCCAGTAAACTTTATCATTCACTCGATAGGATACAATGGCATTTCCTTCTTTAAGCTTATTGACTAAAATTTTAATTTTAGCATTTTCACCTGTTCCTTCCAAAACTACAGATTTAATTAGTCCTGATTCGTCTTCCCGATATAATCCTGCTTTCGGTGTTCCTGATGGAATAGGAGTGAAATTTCCATTGTCATCTTTCATGAATTCACCTCCCTTAGATCACATTTCATAGGCTTTCTTTACAGGAATGTAGAGACCATCAACTTCGCTGCCATTTTGATTTTTTCCTGTGAAAATATTACTGTTCGACGCCTTTGCCCAATCGACGACAACGAAATCTGAAACAGCTCCAGGATTTGCTGTAAAACATTCGGCTGCGCAATTTGAAGTGTCATCATAGACAGTAGTATTTCCGAAGATGCCGGTATATTTGATGAATTTTACGATTTCTTTTTCAATATCCTGCATTGATCGGATAGATGAGTGTCTCAAACAGAATCAATAAAGTTGTTTCGTAATGCACCCATTCCATATAATGTCATTTCAGAAGTACTCGAAACAATAAAGTTTTTAGATCCCGGTCCTCTACGACTGCCTTCCTGATCATTATCATATCCAAAATATAAAGCACCATAGTTGCTGTAACCTGTAAGGTTCCTATAAGTTCCATTACTTTTGTAAACTCTGAAATCTGTAGTTATACTTGACACAAACACTACTCGCTCCTGATCACTGATAAAATCAGATAACTTTTCACTTATAGTATTGTATAAATTGAAATATCTGCTTTGAAGACTGTTAGGATTTTTAAAACTATGATATCCGGGACCGTTCGGTTCACCAGACCACTGACTGAATTTGATGAAAAATCCGTTTGCTGAAAACTTGCCCGCGAAGATATACACAGGATCATCATAACTGTATAAATACGGTCTTGGATGTCCCGGACCTACATCGTAAGAATAAAGATCACGATATAACTATGAAATGGGACATTCATTACTAATTGTTTCAATGCTTTCGTAATCAGATTCAGTTGATCCCTCAACATATGTTGAAGACAACACTAAAATACAAAGAAAAAGTATGATGAAAATTATGAAACTTTGTGCGCCTTCACTACGCTTGGCATAAAAGAACAGAATCTCATACGAATTCTTCTATTGGTTCCATCATTCAATTTGGTATCGAATGAGAACACAGTTGACGTTAAGTTTGATTTCATATGAGCCAACTGCTTTTCTCGACAATAATTGTTATAACATATGAATAATAAATAAAACTTAGCAATGAATACATGTCCTTTGATCATATTCTTGTTTCTCGCGATGAGCGTATATATTTGATTGCTGTCTGCATTCACATTCAACTAAAAATGAAGTGGCATAGTTCCAAACTCATAATGATGTGACCTTCAATTTATTGTATTTTATTTCTTATCCTCATTTTTTCAGTCAATACTATTGGCAAATTAGACATTAACCACTTCTGTGTTTCCTTCTAGTTAATGTAAGTGCGTTTTGTCATTTCATGTCTAGAGTTTATCTGTTGCACAATCATCATTTCACTTTGCAATTTAATTTTTTGTGCGTGACTTCATCGGAGCCATAATCGTGACAAGAAATCTGCCTGCTTTGTATTAATTCTGTATGAATGGATCATAAAATTACAGATCACGTAGTTCTCATTATAATCAACAGCAGAAATCAGGAGAAATAACAGTGAGGAGGATCCAATGTACCGTTTCCAATTTCAGCAGGAAGTAATGTGAGCGACGAAGAAGAGTAAAAGAACTGGATATATCTCTATTTACATTGTAATTAAGAGCTAAATGTACACGAGTACCTGAAGAAAGATTTCGGTCGTCATTTGTGTCGTGACTGACATATGCCGAACTGTTTTTCTTAAGCTAAATCTTTTTGGTAAAGGACTTCTAAAAGCTCAACTTTCAAGATGAACATCTGCTCCGAACGTTCTCATTTAAGAGGTCAAATACGTTTGTGTCCTACTTAGATACGTAGCTATTCGCGTCTTAATGTCAAGAGAAAAACATCATATAGTCGTATTAAGATTTTAATTAATGGATAGTAACTAGAAGCAACAAAAATCTTTTGACGTCAGTCCCTTAATGTACGAGAGATTTAAAAAAAAGACTTTGCATTCTGTGGAGATCGATGTCGTTGAAGAACTGACTGTGAGCAAGTTTCTGAATAGTCTGAATGTTAAGAACCTTCATCTACTAAGGGCGTATAACTGATTATACACAGAAATGCTCATTGCCAACATCTGATTAACTTTGCATGACATGGCTTCCGTCTTGCATAGATTTTGCCATCCTATTGTGTATTTACTCCTCGAGCAAATTAGGACTTAGTGACTTGAGAGGTTTCAGTTCATCATAGAAGTTCTACAGTAGATAATACGAGGAAACTCACTCTAATTGTGACTAGTAAAAGAAATAGGAATACGTAGGCACTATGAAAGTACTTTTCATCAAAATTCGCCATTGATTACTCTAGACTGTTACCATGACGACTTTATACAGTTTCATGAAATTACTTCTCGGGAATTAGAACAGAAACCTGTTATTATCATTAAACAGCGTGGGCATATATTTATTATTTATGAATAAGACAAACTTTCTTTAGTGTTATAAAATTTCTTTCTTCCGCCATCTGGTTTTAATCATTAGAAAAACATATAAGACACAAACCATTAATTAATATTCATAATTTTATCAGTTTGAAACATTTTACCTTCATTAGCTTCCGACACATCACAAAATGTCGTAGTTTGATGTGTTTAGCGGAAGAGGTAGCCACGTCATATGGAGCTTTGTTTTCAATGAGGTTATTTTGAAATAATATTTCACGTAGCTTTCAGAGAGGATAGCAAGTACGAGAAGTATACCGGATGATACTTTGAGTATAAAGAGTGCGCTGTTAGTCTTGTTCCATGTCAGATGTTGTTGTATGCTTCTTAGATTCTAAGATTTTAATAATTACAATACTTCTCAAAAAGCCTATACAGTTTAACATTTCGATTTTTAAAGCGTACAACAACTAGTTTTATCTAGAATCATAAATTGAACATTGTGATTCTACTTTTCATCTGAATTGTGTTTTCTTTCTAGAAAACAAATTCCTTTTCATAGAATTATGGCAAGTGCTCCGGCCTTTGGTATTATCAATTGGTCCTTGACCTTAATCAGCATATTTCTATTTTTAATCTTATTTATTTTATTTTTGAAAATTCGAAATGAACAACGAGAAAAAGATATTTCCTTATACTTAACCATGAACACTTGTCTAGCGGGATTCTTAACATCATCCTGCGTCTTAGCTATGGTTAGTTCAAACGTCTTCAAGCCCTTTCTGCTACGCAACATCGACTTTTGTTATATATTTGGCTTATTCTATGACATATTCGAATGCGCAATATATTACAGTTATTGTCTTCAATCGTTTTATCGTCTGTGTCGAATAATTTACTACAAAGTTCGATTTTTGTTATCTTGGAGGTTTTATCGAGTCTTAATCCTAATTCAATGGTTCATAACTATTATTTTACTTTTGCCGACATTATTTCTCAAATGGTACATTCACTTACCGGGCGAAAGCTATTGTCTCATTCCGTATGATAACCTGATTGGTTCGTTTTATTTAATCCTCGTTCTGTATTCCATTCCATTAATAACAATGATCGTTATTTATATTTGGATAACGAGATATATTCGAACCAGAACAAACATTCGTGCAACGGAAAAACAACGAAACTTGAGAGATTTTACTGCTATTAAACGAATTATCGTCTGTGTACTCATTTTAATCAGCCTACGCTTTCCAACTATTGCCTTTATATTCTACGGAATTGGCAATGGATATTTATTTATATGGACGTATGCAATTGTCGGATTGGTTACAGCTACATGTTTAATATTTATTGCTCTCATGAGCATTTCCATGACAAATAAATTTAAAAAGCTCGTTTCAAGCTTTTTTATAGGGACCAACAACCAAGTTCAGCCAAGAACTGGTACAAATTCTTGACTTTAGTGTTCTCGAATTACCTTGTAGTTTTAGTTATACGCAATAAAACGAATGCTCTTCGATCGAACCGCTTTGTTTTGTTTTAGAGCTGATTTAGTGGATAGTGACTAAATATAATATCACCAACATAACGCGCACCGTGTTTCATCGTATGCCAGCCATCATAGGTGATGAGTTTGCCATGTGGAGTGAAGATAGGGCAGGTGTTATTCTTGAAAACACAGACCATGCCCATGGTATCGATATACACTGATGGACTAAAGCTTTGTTTCATGATTGTATTCACTTCCGTGGCATTTTCTTCGGGTTGTTGAAATTGCTGAATGCGAAATTCGTACGACATGTTCATGTATTTTTTCAAATCGATGACGCCAAAGTTTTTCAACCCTAGAACAAGAAGTTTCTGACTCTTCGTTAGATTTAACAATTCGATGGTTCTCGGCAATCGTATAGCACTCCATCGAAGCCAAAAACCAGCGAGAATGATAACATCCGCTTCACGTATCATTGGAATAGCCGATTGGATTTTGTGATCGTTGATGCAAAGTGATCGGTGAAATGACGCAATCCATTGCAGTCGATCTTCGTCACCCATGTAGATCTGGCACTGAAATCGAATGTAATAACAGCGTATTTCGTACTTTTGTAGGCTGTTTGTTTCGGCAATCATGTTCATAAAGTCTTGCGCGAAACTATCACCAATAAGTAGAAGTCTTCGTTTTGTGTTCGCTGATTGTTTAGAAAACGTTGGATAAGCTTTGAGATGAGTGTCGAAACGACGCGTCACATAGTTCGACAGTTCCATGGGTTCGATATCGGCCAGATATGTGTCGACTTCTTTTAGAGTCAAAGATCCGTTGCGCATGATGCTGTCGATAATCACTGATCGATTATCTGTTACTTTTTCGATGAATGCGGTCCGATAATTGGCGGTATGAATGAGAAATACTGCGACGAAATATAAAACAACTGCTCCCGCAGCTGAGCAGCCAAATATAACTCTCCGAGAAAATAAAGTCCGATTGCGGAAAGGCTGCTCGATGGAATAATACGTAATTGCAGAAAGTAGAAGTATGATAACGATCACCGATTTCATATGCGAGATAGTCATCAGGGAAATTGGGCCGAGACGTAGACAAACTAACAAGGGTTGGTGCCAAAGGTAGGCACTGTACGATATTAAACCTATCCAACGAACTGGTTCTAAGGATAGTAAACGTCCAATTAAAGTATCATGTTTTCCATAGATAATAATCAGAGATGCTCCAAAAGTAGGTACCATCGTGTAGCAATTTGGGAATGGAGGGATCGAACGACTGTCTAGTGTCATAATCGATATAAGAATCAAAGATAGTCCAATCACAGAAGCAACTTGTGCTCGCATACCGATTGATTTGCCCGACCTAGAAAAGATATTTGTTATCAATAAACCCTTTTGTCCGAACTGGATAGAATCTGTTGTAAGCAAAACAGGGAAAACTAAAGATCTCAGGTTTTCAAATCCAATTCTTTTAAAATCAATGGAAGAAAAATTGATACATACACGATTGAATCATTTGCTCTTGAATAGAAGGCCACGAAAGAGCCAAGTAATAATTCCCATATACGTCCGATTGGCATATAAAACGATGCCCACGAATGTTGGAAAAACATGTAAAACGTCCTTTTCGAGATCATCTGAATGTTACCTCCCCATTGTGCAAGAAAGAAGCTGAATAATCCAACAAATCCCAAGAAAATCAGTAAATTTCGTCGCCATCTAGCAAACAGCAAGCATAACAAGGGGAAAACGAGATAGAATTGTTCTTCCACAGCTAAACTCCATGTATGAACCACCGGATTCAATTCATTCAATTGTGAGAAGTATCGATCATCCTTCCACCAGAAAAACACATTCGAAGAAAAGGTTATGATAGAAATGAGAGAATAACCGAAATCTTCCAATTGACCTGGCGACATCCGTTGATAGGCAAAGTAACAAGTAACGAGTGAGATAACATACAACGCTGGAAGGATTCGACGGCAACGTCTTTCATAGAAACGAATGAGTGAAAAGGTTCCTTGACGAATTTCCATATCGATAAGCGATGTGATCAAATAACCACTAATAACAAAAAATATATCAACGCCGACATAACCTCCTGGAACGATATTGACATATCCAGCATGGTAGAGAATGACTGGTAAAACAGCGATTGCTCGTAGTCCATCGATTTCTTTTCGATAGACAAGCATCGTGTGAAATCACAATTATAATCGAATGTCGGTTTACAAGCTAGCTGAGCAAAACTCTCGAGTAGACGAACATCGCCGAAATCAGATGGGCATGTTGTAGAAATACAATCGAAGTGAACGAGTAAATTTACGCAGACTTGAAGAAAGGAAGAACAAAAAAGAAAAAAAACGTCTTTTTTCAATAGAGAATTCAGAAGAATAAGAAAGAAAAGCTACCGAAAAAGTTTGTTTGCTTTAAAAGTCTACTTTATTAAAGATTTTTATGACAAACGATCGACTGAAAAAGACAAACACGCTTAGGTTAGTGTGCATTCCTTCGTATCGATTCATGATTTTACAGAATTGTTTGTATGTCACTCCGATAGTTTCTCTTCATAAAAAAGAGCATTAACGTTTGGTATTTGATCATTTCTAAGAGACATTTAGATCAAAATCTATACTCTATAAAATACTGTCATCATGAAAATCGTTACTTTTAAACTACCGACATCTACACGCAATATTTTGAAAACTTTTGAAGACATAATGCTCATATCAATATCACGATGAGATGACTCATATTGCAAACTGAAAATCTCTATTATCGTAAATGATCGGCAAAAATAAAAAGTATATTATGCTTTCTGTAGCGTTGACTGACTCGTGGAAGCAACCGAAATATAACTTAGTATATTCGGTGATAAAAATTGACAGGTTTTTTTCCATTTTTGAAGGAAAGAAGTCAAGCTGTTACAACTAGCATAGCTACTCCAAATAACCGAGCATTGGTAATGCATATTGTTGATAATAACAATCGAGTTAATCGTTAAGCGCAATATTGTTCCAACCGCTGTTGATGTGGCAACTGTAAAAGTTGAATTACCACCCAGACGTGTTATCAGCACTGTAGAGCGAGAGTAAGAACAAAACAGGCCGAATTTTTGGCTATTGTCGGACTATATTCTCATGCAGAGCTAATGCGTGTAATACAGCTTATGTAATTAAGCACGTGAATGATCAATGCATGTTGACTATCATAAGGCCATGCTGTATTTGCAATGGAAATTACTCTTGTGATTGCGAAAATCGATTCATTGTGAGTAGTGCAGTGTTTTTATCCCGATCTTTTTATTACATCGTTATAGAGTTTCGTGAAGCCGATCGATCATTAGAAATCGAAGCGATTGAAAAGCAATATGATGGAAGTATGCTAATTTCAATTTTCCTGTGTTTGTCCAGTTTCAATGAATATTGATATTTGAATGAAAGCTCTCGTACTTGATGCTCTATTCCTAATTGTAGTTACGAGTGTAAAACACTTCCAAAATTCATTGTCTCATGTTAAGGACATTCAAAAGTATCAGATAAGTGGCCTTTTCTATAGTCGATATTATCGGCAATTAACACCTACTCCATAGAACGATTTTGATTGCTTTGTGATTACTTATAGATGAAATGACTTTTTCATCAACGCGGCATAGTGTTATCGAGTAAATTATCACTTTATTATTCTGACGTTCAGTCTCAGTCTTGCGGGAAAGACACATGATTTGTGTCAAGCACTGTCAAGGTTTTTTTTAGAACACCCCTCAACAAAAAGCATTTATCCATTCGTTGTGTTATTTGCAAGAAGTAATAGATGACAATGTGCAGAACCCATATGTGTTACTTTTTTTTATTGATTAAGTTAGAGAAACACAGAGAGAATGTTAACAGCGTTATTGGTAATAATAACTGGAAGATTGTGAAACTGGCTGATTCTGACTCGCAAGGTCATGTCTTTGTCATCACTCATTGTATTTCAACAGGCAATGCTTCGCTATATCGTTCCGATCATACTGGTACTGGGGAATATCGGTAACTTTATTTTACTCGGATTTTTCTCTCAGAAACACATTCGTATCAATTCGTGTTCAGCTTATTTGTTTACTGCCGCACTTTTCAGCATCATAGGCAGCTATTGTGCGCTCATTCCTTTCATATACGCTGCTTATTATCCTGATCCCTTCGGTCGATTTCTTATCCTCTGCCGTCTGCGATTATACATTGGTTATATCTGCGCAATGACTTTCCGTTCAATGATCGTTCTCGCTACGATCGATCGTTATGCACTGACAAGTTCTCGCTCAACATTTCGAACTTTTGCTTCGATTTCAACCGCTCGACGAGCAATTATCACAACTTTTCTGTTCTGGAGTGCTGCTGGCTTTCATTTACTCATCGGACCACGTATTGAAAATAATCGGTGTCTTCTCTACGGTCTCTACGGCTTTCTCTTCAGCGTTTTTCAACTGCTTTCTTTCGGTATCCTTCCAAGTGTTCTGATGATCGTCTTTGCTTTGCTCTTAATTAAAAACATTCGTCAATCTCGCACGCGTTCAGGATCACATTATACGAAGAGTTTCCTTCGAAAACGAGATCGAAACTTGATTGAACTTGTATATACGGAAATCCTACTGAATTTTATCTGTACACTTCCGTACTCGATTTTTTCGATCTATATGGGACTGACCAATGACATTCAAAATAAAAGCACCAGACGAATACAAGTCGAATCGTTGACGTTCTTTTTCTTTATTACCTTTCTGCTATATCTGATGGGCTATTCAACAACATTCTATGGGTATTTAGTCATGTCGAAATCATTCCGACGCGAAATTCGCTCCGAACTATGGAAACTCATTGGAACGCGATCCGTGACAACACAGTCAGAACTAGGAAAAGAACAAAACTCACTAGGGCTTCTCTCCTGATGAAAAATTATTCAGTTATTAATAGTTTAAATCCACCAATAAAATGCTTTTCATTCCATTCACATTGATATAATCTTGTTCGTTGCTCACTATAGGAGAGCATTGGTTACCGATTTGATGTCATTCATAAAGTTAGGTTGAGCGTACACGACTCCCGGTAATCTTTTCTAATCTTCGGAAGTTCTGCTCTGTCTGATAAAGCATTCGAATGCGTGTCTATCGATGATGATAAGTAAAAACATGCATAAAACAGTTCTTTCGCATATATCTTCTTATTCTATTCACATCGTATTATTTTTTAATACAAAAAATAAAAACATTCGCTTGTCTAAACGGTTTAGTCAACCGAAGCAACACTCACGCATGCATTCTGTTCTTTCTCGACATGGGATTGTTTTGTACAAATGAATGCAAACGAACACTATTAATCGCCTATTGAACTACACAAAGTTAAAAGTACGATTTTTTTTCATTTTGCACACGCGTGTTTAGGAGAGTCGATCATGTAAAACAAAATCGAAGTTGCCGAACACAATAAAGTACGAGTGACGTTTTGATGTATCGAAGATGTTTTCGTTTCTATTTGCTTACGAATCACTTGTCCTTGAATCGTCATTTACTTCTCGCAACACGTGACAGAACGATCGATTCTAAACTGTTCTTGCACATATAGAAAATAAAATATTATTCTGCTCTGTATGTATCTAACAAGTACTATCAATGTCATTTCATTTCTCTCCATCTAGTAAATACCTGAGACATCATGATCATTACTAATCTCATTGGCTTTGCCTTTGTCATATTTTCGTTTTTCTTCTTCGTCGTCTGCCGTTACATATGCCATCTGTTAATGACTTCAACAACTCAAAAAGATTCGTCGCCATCGCCGCTCGTTCGCACTTGTTTCACCGATCCCAATGTCGAACGATGTAAACGAACAAACATATGGATGAGCTTCCTACATGCGTTAATCACTGGTACTCTTGCTATTTACAGTCTTTGGATCTATTCGCCTGACATTCACAACGATTATATCGGACACATCACTTGGTTGACTTACTTAATTGGTTGTTTTTCTTTCGGTTATATTATCCGAACGGATTTTCAAACAATGATCTGTTATCTTTTCTCGTCTATTTAGGCTACTTTTGTTATGATTCAATGGATATTATCTCCAATCGTCGGGGAGCTGATATGTGGCAAATGGTGTTGCATCATGTGATCGTAAGTCTTCGATTGATCTTTGGTAGAGTGAATACGAAGTGTTCATTCGTTTTTCAAAGGTACTCTTCACTTTCGGTCCAAATATCGTTCGTCTAAAGAATGTCGGTTATCAAACGTTGACACTCCTCGCTGAGTTCAATTCCATCTTTCTACACATTCGAAGATTATTTGAATTATACAACATTTCACCTCACAATCAAATTGTTCGATTGAACATGTATATCAATCAAATTACTTTTATTATTTGTCGGTTTGGAATGTTAGCATGTATTAGTCTTGGTGTATACCATGACGGAGAACGAATTGGTGTTTACTATTATAAATATATCGCGTATATTTGTCTCCCGGCTCTGTGGATAATGAATCCTTATCTTCTTTATCGGTTATTATGTGCAGATTTTTCGAGAAAAACGAAATCTAAGTAATTGTCATTCGCGTTGTCTGTCTGAAGTTATTGTTGCTTAGTGTGACCAGTGAAAAACAAACAAACAAGCAAGATTTTTTCGTCGTTCTACGTAATCACTCATATTTTTCTCTTCGTCATACGAAAAAAAACACACATACACTGATAGTATCTCTCGAGCCTTATTTTCTTATTTTTGTATTATCATTCAAACAATACAATCGTAATTTCTACTTTGTGTGTAGTAATAAATAAACGGATTACTAAATCATCACAAATCTTGTGCTCATCATGATGGAAACAGTCGAACGATTCGATCAAACAGAAGGATATGGACATTCGTTACGCAATAAGTATCAAGTGTTTGAAAAACTCCGCGCTACGTACGGCGGTGATTATGCCCGTGGTCAACAGAAGTACTCGAGCGGTCAACATCGCATTCGATTTCAGCTAGAACCGATTGGAGGGGATAAAGAAGCGAATATAATCCTCGTCGGTGTTATCTCGGCGAATGTCACTGCTACAGATCAATATTTTAACAAGACACCTTCGACCTATGCGTGGGAAACATCGTCTCACGATTGGGAAGATAAAACAACTATTGTAGAAAATGGTCAACATAAAAAAGTGCCAAAAGACAAGTGGGCAGGTGCGGAAACAGGGGATATACTCGAGTTGATCATTGATTGCGATCAACAACTTATTCGGATAAAGAATGAAACAAGAAAGACAGGTGATACGATGAAAGTTGATTTAAATAATTGTCCTTTGCCATGGAAATTCATCGTCATTTTTTCGATGTATCCGGATCGTGTTCGGCTCTTGTAATTCTTTTACTAATTGTATCAATAAATGGGAGATGTGCGCATTGAGTAGAGCGACATCTCCGTTTGCAGAAATATACAATTTGTCGATAATCACGGCCATTGAATAACAAAGATTGATTGTAGGAATTTGTAATACAGCAGGTCACAGTTGAAATGTCCTTTCTTTCTGATATTCAGGCCGGTTCTCGATTGAAACTCCGTCCGACCGTTACACGTGTTACCAACTCATTAGGTCAAACTCATCATGAGAGTAAATCTGATCAAGGAACATTCGAAACACGTGGTCGGTCAAGTGACTCGAATGGTGCATTTATGGTCATCGACAACTCACCTGATGAAGAACTTCATCATGTTATAGATGGTGTTTACATTGGTTCACAAGACGCAGCGTCGAATCTGCCAGGTCTCAACGAATGTAAAATCACACATATACTCAATGTAGCAACGGGAATCGAAAATGTCTTCCCTGACCGATACAATTATTTGAATATTGAATTATTAGATGTGCCTGAAACAAATATTTCGAAAGTATTTGCACAAACCAATCAATTCATCGAACAAGCACTGGCTGATAATGGATGTGTACTGGTGCATTGTAATGCGGGCGTTTCGCGGAGTTCGAGCATTGTCTTAGCTTATCTGATAGGCACACGGCGAATGTCGTATGACGATGCGTATCAACTAGTGAAAAGAGCACGTCCGAACATCCGACCAAACGATGGATTCGTGCGACAACTGAAAGAATATGCGGCTGAAAAGTGAGGCTGCGCTGGTATGAATGTATAGTAGCCGTAGATGTGGATGAGACGTGTTTATAATGAAGACTCCGCCACTCGCATTCTTTTAATTCTTTTCCGTTATTCTTCTGTTGTCTTAATTCTTTGAACCAGCAAATTCGTTCATAACATTGGATTATATAATAAAACTTAATAATCTCATTCTTGATATTTTCTTACTCACCATTTACTCCATTCGACATTCTTGTTTTCGGCCTTTATCGTATATATTTGTTCGTCGAACTTCATTTTCTGTATGACTGTGTACTTAAGGTGACAAAACCTAAGAATTTCATTAGTTGACAAATACTTATCAGTTTTTTTATGGGATAAAACACAGAGAAATTATCAATGAAAAGTCTTGAGATACGAAGCGAAAGGCATCTTATTTTTTCCAACATAAACTAAACTCTGTTGTAATTTCGGCATTCGTATTTTACTTAGTAAATAGACAACACTAAAACTCATTATACAGCATACTAACATTTGTATGGCTTCGTCAAATGTTTCACAATATCAGTACAGTGATATTCAAACAGTTCTAGTGGACAAACTCACAGAGTGGCACAAACACTTTCCAGACGATAGTACCAAACCCATTCATGTTTTACCGGTGGTTAGACACGATGACCCGGATCTATTTCAATCATCCTTAGAAAACGAGAGCAACGAGCATAATGGGGAACGCATCATACTTATTCCATACTATTTTGGGAACTCCCATTGTACTGGAATCCTACTGGAATTTAATGCAGATGGATCGATCAACAGAGCTGAATATACAGATCCAGTGAAAGGTACCATACCAAACAAATTACAAAGCCAGTTCAAAGAAGTTTATTCGGAGAGCACTCTGCAGGTGAAAGATTTGCCACAACAACATGATGCGATGAATAGTGCGGCAATAACGATTGAAAGCTTATTAGCAGGTGTCAATGTTGACTTATCGAAAATCACTCCAGTGACGTCTATTACTTCATCAACAAATAACATTCCAAACGAAGGTAACGGAAACGAACTTTATCCCCGGTTAGATTCCTTAGAACATAATTTGGAATCACATAACTTGCAGAATACAGGTGGATTGCAAATAGGAATTCAGAATGAAGGTTTTGATGATCGAGGTGCGAGACGTTCGTATATTGAAAACCTTCGTACTGATTGTAATTCTATGCCACCATGCGCTGAGAAAATAATTTTGGAGCTTCTCATACACTTCAACGAAAAACAGTTAGAAGGAGCTTCTTCATTAACGAGAGATTCAAAAATTGAACTGTTGCAAAAACTTAGAGAACAGATGATACGAGAGCAATTTTTCTCCGAATGGGCGCAAACGAGATTTCAAGAATTGAATATAATCATCGAGAATAGTAATGATTCATCTGTCGTAGCTTGTTTGAGTAAGCTGTTGACACGAATTCGTCCATTACACGTTCAAGAAATGCAAAGACTAGTGTTGAAAGCCAACCAAGCTGCGGATTTAATTCGTAATCAAGATATCCTCCTTCTCTTAGGTGAAACTGGATCTGGTAAATCGACTATGATTCAATTTTTAGCAGGATGTCGCATGACACAAAAGAAGGTTGAGATTGCGTCGGGATGCTTTTTAGTTCATATTACAACTGATGACATAGGAAAAGATCCTCGATTGACAAACGTCATCAGTTCTCCATTCAATAGATCAGAAACGCGATATATCGCGTCTGTGACGGTACAATTAAAAGACATTCTCGGGAGTTGTGAAGATGGCGATGTTGTTCNGCTGAATGCGAAATTCGTACGACATGTTCATGTATTTTTTTAAATCGATGACACCAAAGTTTTTCAACCCTAGAACAAGAAGTTTCTGACTCTTCGTTAGATTTAACAATTCGATGGTTCTCGGCAATCGTATAGCACTCCATCGAAGCCAAAAACCAGCGAGAATGATAACATCCGCTTCACGTATCATTGGAATAGCTGATTGGATTTTGTGATCATTGATACAAAGTGATCGGTGAAATGACGCAATCCATTGCAGTCGATCTTCGTCACCCATGTAGATCTGACACTGAAATCGAATGTAATAACAGCGTATTTCGTACTTTTGTAGGCTGTTTGTTTCGGCAATCATGTTCATAAAATCTTGCGCGAAACTATCACCGATAAGTAGAAGTCTTCGTTTGGTCTTCGCTGATTGTGCAGAAAACGTTGGATAAGCTTTGAGATGAGTGTCGAAACGACGCGTCACATAGTTCGACAGTTCCATGGGTTCGATATCAGCCAGATATGTGTCGACTTCTTTTAGAGTCAAAGATCCGTTGCGCATGATGCTGTCGATAATCACCGATCGATTATATGTTACTTTTTCGATGAATGTAGTCCGAGAATTGGCGGTATAAATGAGAAATACTGCGACGGAATATATAACAAATGCTCCTGCAGCTGAGCAGCCAAATACGACTCTCCGAGAAAACAAAGCCCGATTCCGGAAAGGCTGCTCGATGGAGTAATACGTAATTGCAGAAAGTAGAACTATGATAACGATCACCGATTTCATATGCGAGATAGTCATCAGGGAAATTGGTCCGAGACGTAGACAAACGAGCAAAGGTTGGTGCCAAAGATAGGCACTGTAGGATATTAAACCTATCCAACGAACTGGTTCTAAGGACAGTAAACGGCCAACTAAAGTATCATGTTTTCCATAGATAATAATCAGGGTTGCTCCAAAAGTAGGCACCATCGTGTAGCAATTCGGGAATGGAGGGATCGAACGACTGTCTAGTGTCATAATCGATATAATGACCAAAGATAGTCCAATTACAGAAGCAACTTGTGCCCGCATACCGATTGATTTGCCCGACCTAGAAAAGATATTTGTTATCAATAAACCTCTTTACCTGAGCCAGATAGAATCTCTTGTAAGCAAAACAGGGAAAACTCAAGATCTCAAGTTTTATCAAATTCAATTCTTTTAAAATTAATTGAAGAAAAATCGATACATACACGATTGAATCATTTGCTCTTGAATAGAAGGCCACGAAAGCACCAAGTAACAATTCCCATATACGTCCAATTGGCATATAAAACGATGCCCACGGATGTTGGAAAAACATGTAAAACGTCATTTTCGAGATTATCTGAATGTTACCTCCCCATTGTGCAAGAAAAAAGCTGAACGATCCAACAAATCCCAAGAAAATCAGTAAATTTCGTCTCCATCTCGCGAACAACAAGCATAGCAAAGGAAAAACGAGATAGAATTGTTCTTCCACAGCTAAACTCCATGTATGAACCACCGGATTCAATTCATTCAATTGCGAAAAGTATCGATCGTCCTTCCACCAGAAAAACACATTCGAAGAAAAGGTTATGATAGAAATGAGAGAATAACCAAAATCTTTCAATTGACCTGGCGACATCCGTTGGTAGGCAAAGTAACAAGTGACGAGTGAGATAACATACAATGCTGGAAGGATTCGACGGCAACGTCTTTCATAGAAACGAATGAGTGAAAAGGTTCCTTGTCGAATTTCCGTATCGATAAGCGATGTGATCAAATAGCCACTAATAACAAAAAATATATCAACGCCGACATAACCTCCTGGAACGATATTGACATATCCAGCATGGTAGAGAATAACCGGTAAAACAGCAATTGCTCGTAGTCCATCGATTTCTTTTCGATAGATAAGCATCGTGTGAAATCACAATTAATCGAATGTCGGTTTACAAGTTGACTGAACAAAACTCTCGACTAGGCGAATCTCATCGAAATCATATAGGCATGTTGTAGAAATACAATCGAAGTGAACGAGTAAATTTACGCAGACTGAAGAAAGGAAGAACAAAAAAGAAAAAAAGATCTTTTTTTCAATAAAGAATTCAGAAGAATAAGAAAGAACAGCTAGCCAAAAGTTTGTTTGCTTTCAAAGCTTTGCTTATTAAAGAATTCGATGACAAACGATCGACTGAAAAAGACAAACAAGCGTAAGTTATTGTGCATTCTTCCATATCGATTCATGATTTTACAGAATTGTTTGTAATGTCATTTCGATAGTTTCTCGTCAAAAAAGAACAAGCATTAACGTTTTGTATTTGCTCATTTCTAAGAGACATTTAGATCAAAATCTATACTCTATAAAATACGGTCATCATGAAAATCTTTATTTATAAACTACCGACATCTACACACAATATTTTTTAAAAGTTTTGAAGACATAATGCTCATATCAACATCACGACGAGATGACTCATATTGCAAACTAAAAAACTCTATTAAGGTAAATGATCGGCTAAAATAAAAAGTAGACTATGCTCTCTGTAGCGTTGGCTGACTCATCGAAACAACTGAAATATGGTATATTCGGTGATCAAAATTGACAGTTTTTTTCCGTTTTTGAAGCCACGTAAGGCACACAATTTGAGCTGATGTACAAATATTTATTCCGTTGTATGAAAGAAGCCAATTTGTTACAACCAATATAGCTGCTCCAAAGAACCGAGCATTGGTAATGCATATTGTTGATAATAATAATCGAGTTAGGTGGAATTCGAAGGAGCTCTTGTACTATTCTACTGTTAGGAAGTAATTCGTGTTAATCGTTAAGCACAACCTTGTTCCAACTGCTGTTGATGTGGCAGCTGTTAGAGTTGAATCACCACCTGGACGTGTTATCAGTACTGTAGAGCGAGAGTAAGAACAAAACAGGCTGAATTTTTAGCTATTGTCTGACTATATTCTCATGTAGAGCTCATGCGTGTAATACAACTTGTGTTATTAAGGACGCGAATGATCAATGTACGTTGACTATCATGAGGCCATGTTGTATTTGCAATGGAAATTACTCTTGTGATTGCAAAAATCGATTCATTGTGAAATAGTGCAGTGTTTTTATCCCGATCTTCTTGTTACATCGTTGTAGTTTCGTAAAGCCGATCGATCATCGGAAACCGAAGCGATTAAAAAGCAATATGTTGGAAGTGTGCATATAACAGCAGCAAATCCATTTGTATTTCCATTGAATTGTAAGCAAAAAAGACTAATTTCAATCTTCCTGTGATTGTTCAGTTTCAATGAATCTTGATGTTCGAATGAAAGCTCTCGTACTTGACACTCTATTCCTACTTGCAGTTACGAGTATAAAACACTTCTAAAATTCATTGTCTCATATTAAGGATATTCAAAAGTATAAGATAAGTGGCCTTTTCCTCTAAAATTCTTATTCTTTTCTATAATTGATATATTCGGCAATTAACACTTACTCCATAGAACGATTTTGATTGCTTTGTGATTACTTCTAGATGAAATTACTTTTTCATCGACATGGTATAGTGTTATCGAATAAATTGTCACTTTATTATTCCGACGTTCAGTCTCAGTCTTGCGAGAAAGAAACATGATTTGTGTCAAGCACTATCAAAGTTTTTTTCTAGAACAACTTTCAACAATAAGCATTTACCCATTTGTTGTGTTATTTGCAAGAAGTAATAGATGACAATACGCAGAACCCATGTGTTACTTTTTTTCTATTGAATAAATTAGAGACAGAAATAGAGAATGTTAATAGAGTTATTGTTAATAATAACTGAAAGATTGTGAAACTGGCCGATTCTGACTCGCAAGGTCATGTCTTTGTCATCACTAATTGTATTTCAACAAGCAATGCTTCGCTATGTCGTTCCGATTATACTGGTACCGGGGAATATCGGTAGCTTTATTTTACTCGGATTTTTCTCTCAGGAACACATTCGTATCAATTCGTGTTCAGCTTATTTGTTTACTGCCGCACTTTTCAGCATCGTAGGCAGCTATTGTGCGCTGATTCCTTTCATCTACGCTGCTTATTTTCCTGATCCCTTCGGTCGATTTCTTACCCTCTGCCGTCTGCGATTATGCATTGGTTATATCTGCGCAATGACTTTCCGTTCAATGATCGTTCTCGCTCTACATTTCGAACTTTCGCTTCGATTTCAACCGCTCGACGAGCAATTATCGCGAGTTTTCTGTTGTGGAGTGCTGCTGGCTTTCATTTACTTATCGGGCCACGTATTGAAAATAATCGGTGTCTTCTCTGTGGTTTTCTCTTCAGCGTTTTTCAACTGTTTAGTTTCGGTATCGTTCCAAGCGTTCTGATGGTCATCTTTGCTTCGCTCTTAATTAAAAACATTCGTCAATCTCGCACGTGTTCAGAATCACGTTATACGAAGAGTTTCCTTCGAAAACGAGATTGAAACTTGATTGAACTTGTATATACGGAAATTCTGCTGAATTTTATCTGTACGTTTCCGTACTCGATTTTCTCGATCTATATGGGACTGACCAACGACATTCGAAATAAAAGCACCAGACGAATACAAGTCGAATCGTTGAGGTTGTTTTTCTTTATTACCTTTCTGCTATATCTGATGGGCTATTTAACAACTTTCTATGGATATTTAGTCATGTCGAAATCATTCCGACGCGATATTCATTTCGAACTATGGAAACTCATTGGAATACGATCGGCGACAACACAATCAGAACCAGGAGAAGAACAAAAATCACTAGTGCTTATCTCCTGATGAAAAATTATTCAGTTATTAAAAGTTTAAATCCACCAATAAAATGCTTTTTAATCGATTCACATTGATATAATCTTGTTCGTTGTTTATTGCTCACTATAAGAGAGCATCAGCTACCGATTTGATGTTATTCATAAAGTTAGGTTGAGCGTACACGACTCCCAGTAACATTTTCTAAACTTCGGAAGTTCTGCTCTGTCTGATAAAGCATTCGAATGCGTGTCTATCGATGTTGATAAGTAAAAACATGCATAAAATAGTTTTTTCGTATATATCTTCTTAACCTATTCACATCGTATGATTTTTGATACAAAAAAAAAACATCCACTTGTCTAAACGGTTTAGTCAACCGAAGCAACACTCACGCACGCATTCTGTTCTTTCTCCACATGGGATTTTTTTGTACAAATGAATGAAAACGGTCACTATTAATCGCCTATTGAACTACAGAAAGTTAAAAGTACGATTTTTTTTAATTTTGCACACGCGTGTTTAGGAGAGTCGAACATGTAAAACAAGATCAAAGTTGCCGAACACAATAAAGTACGAGTGACGTTTTTGATGTAACAAAGATGTTTTCGTTTCTATTTGCTTACGAATCACTTGTCCTTGAATCGTCATTTACTTCTCGCAGCACGTGACAGAACGATCGATTCTAAACTGTTCTTGCACATGTAGAAAATCAAATATTATTTTGCTCTGTATGTATCTAACAAGTACTATCAATGTCATTTCATTTTTCTTCATCTAGAAAATACCTGAGACATGATGATGATCACTAATCTCATTGGCTTTGTCTTTGTCATATTTTCGTTTTTCTTCTTCGTCGTCTGCCGTTACATATGCCATCTGCTAATGACTTCAACACATCAAAAAGATTCGTCACCATCGCCGTTTGTTCGCACTTGTTTCACCGATCCCAATGTCGAACGATGTAAACGAACAAACATATGGATGAGCTTCCTACATGCGTTAATCGCTGGTACTCTGGCTATTTACAGTCTTTGGATCTATTCGCCTGACATTCACAACGATTATATCGGACACATCACTTGGCTGACTTACTTAATTGGTTGTTTTTCTTTCGGTTATATTATCCGAATGGATTTTCAAACAATGATCTGTTATCTTTTCTCGTCTATTTAGGCTACTTTTGTTATGATTCAATGGATATTATCTCCAATCGTCGGGGAGCTGATTTGTGGCAAATGGTGTTGCATCATGTGATCGTAAGTCTTCGATTGATCTTTGGTAGAGTGAATACGAAGTGTTCATTCGTTTTTCAAAGGTTATCTTCACTTTCGGTCCAAATATCGTTCGTCTAAAGAATGTCGGTTATCAAACATTGACACTCCTTGCTGAATTCAATTCCATCTTTCTACACATGCGAAGATTATTTGAATTATACAACATTTCACCTCACAATCAAATTGTTCGATTGAACATGTATATCAATCAAATTACTTTTATTATTTGTCGGTTTGGAATGTTAGCGTGTATTAGTCTTGGTGTATATCATGACGGAGAACGCATTGGCGTTTACTATTATAAATATATTGCGTATATTTGTCTCCCGGCTCTATGGATAATGAATCCTTATCTTCTTTATCGGTTATTATGTGCAGATTTTTCGAGAAAAGCGAAATCTAAGTAATTGTCATTCGCGTTGTCTGTCTGAAGTTATCGTTGCTCAGTGTGACCAGTGAAAAACAAACAAACAACATTTTTTCGTTGTTCTGTGTAATCATCGATATTTTTCTCTTCGTCATACGAAAAAAAACACACACTGATAGTATCTCTCGAGCTTTATTTTCTTATTTTTGTATTATCATTCAAACAATACAATCGTAATTTCTACTTTGTGTGTAGTAATAAATAAACGGGTTACTAAATCATTACAAATCTTGTGCTCATCATGATGGAAACAGTCGAACGATTCGATCAAACGGAAGGATATGGACATTCGTTACGTAATAAGTATCAAGTGTTTGAAAAACTTCGCGCTACGTACGGCGGTGATTATGCTCGTGGTCAACAGAAGTACTCGAGCGGTCAACACCGCATCCGATTTCAGCTAGAACCGATTGGAGAGGATAAAGAAGCAAATATAATCCTCGTCGGTGTTATCTCGGCAAATGTCACTGCTACAGATCAATATTTTAACAGGACACCTTCGACCTATGCGTGGGAAACATCGTCTCACGATTGGGAAGATAAAACAACTATTGTAGAAAATGGTCAACATAAAAAAGTGCCAAAAGACAAGTGGGCAGGTGCGGAAACGGGGGATATACTCGAGTTGATCATTGATTGTGATCAACAACTTATTCGGATAAAGAATGAAACAAGAAAGACAGGCGATACGATGAAAGTTGATTTGAATAATTGTCCTTTGCCATGGAAATTCATCGTCATTTTTTCGATGTATCCGGATCGTGTTCGACTCTTCTAATTCTTTTACTAATTGTATCAATAAATGGGAGATATGCGCATTGAGTAGAGCGACATCTCCGTTTGCAGAAATATACAATTTGTCGATGATCACGGCCATTGAATAACAAAGATTGATTGTAGGAATTTGTAATACAGCAGATCACAGTTGAAATGTCCTTTCTTTCTGATATTCAGGTCGGTTCTCGATTGAAACTTCGCCCGACCGTTACCCGTGTTACCAACTCATTAGGTCAAACTCATCATGAGAGTAAATCTGATGATGGAACATTCGAAACACATGACCAACCAAGTGACTCGAATGGTGCATTTATGGTCATTGACAACTCACCTGATGAAAAACTTCATCGTGTTATAGATGGTGTTTACATCGGTTCACAAGACGCAGCATCGAATCTCCCGGGTCTCAACGAATGTAAAATCACACATATACTCAATGTAGCAACGGGAATCGAAAATGCCTTCCCTGACCGATACAATTATTTGAATATTGAATTATTAGATGTGCCTGAAACAAATATTTCGAAAGTCTTTGCACAAACCAATCAATTCATCGAACAAGCACTGGCTGATAATGGATGTGTACTGGTGCATTGCAATGCGGGCATTTCGCGGAGTTCGAGCATAGTCTTAGCTTATCTGATAGGCACACGTCGAATGCCGTATGAAGATGCGTATCAACTAGTGAAAAGAGCACGTCCGAACATCCGACCAAACGATGGATTCGTGCGACAATTGAAACAATATGCAACCGAAGAGTGAGGCTGAGGGTATGAATGTATAGTAGCCATAGATGTGGATGAGACGTGTTTATAATGAAGACTCCACCGCTCGCATTCTTTTAATTCCTTTCCGTTTTTCTTCTGTTGTCTTAATTCTTTGAATCAGCAAATTCGTTCATAATATTGGATTATTATAATAAAACTTAATAATCTCATTTTTGATATTTTCTTACTCATCATTTACTCTATTCGACATTCTTGTTTTCGGTCCTTATCGTATATATCTTTTCCTTGTCGTCATTTAACATCACACCTGATTTGTATTGTTTCGTCGAACTTCATTTTCTGTATGACTGTGTGCTTAAGGTGACAAAACCTAAGAATTTCATTAGTTGACAAACACTTATCAGTTTTTTTTATGGGATAAAACACAGAGTAATTATCAGTGAAAAGTCTTGAGATACGAAGCGAAAGGCATCTTACTTTTTCCAACATAAGCTAAACTCTGTTGTAATTTCGGCATTCGTATTTTACTTAGTAAAAAGGCAACACTAAAACTCATTATACAGCATACTAACATTTGCATGGCGTCGTCAAATGTTCCACAATATCAGTACAGTGATATTCAAACAGTTCTAGTGGACAAACTCAGAGAGTGGTGCAAACACTTTCCAGACGATAGTACCAAACCCATTCATGTTTTACCGGTGGTTAGACACGATGATCCGGATCGATTTCAATCATCCTTAGAAAACGAGAGCATCGAGCATAATGGGGAACGCATCATACTTATTCCATACTATTTCGGGAACTCTCATTGTACCGGAATCCTACTGGAATTTAACGCAGATGGATCGATCAACAGAGCTGAATATACAGATCCAGTGAACGGTATCATACCAAACAAATTACAAAGCCAGTTCAAAGAAGTTTATTCGGAGTGCACTCTGCAGGTGAAAGATTTGCCACAACAACATGATGCGGTCAATAGTGCGGCAATAACGATTGAAAGCTTATTAGCAGGTATCAATGTTGACTTATCGAAAATCACTCCAGTGACGTCTATTACTTCATCAATAAATAACATTCCAAACGAAGGTAACGGAAACGAACTTTATCCCCGATTAGATTCCTTAGAACATAATTTGGAATCACATAACTTGCAGAATACAGATGAACTGCAAATAGGAATTCTGAATGAAGGTTTTGATGATCGAGGTGCGAGACGTTCGTACATTGAAAACCTTCGTACTGATTGTAATTCTATTCCACCATGCGCTGAGAAAACAATTTTGGAGCTTCTCATACACTTCAACGAAAAACAGTTAGAAGGAGCTTCTTCATTAACGAGAGATTCAGAAATTGAACTGTTGCAAAAACTTAGAGAACAGATGATACGAGAGCAATTTTTCTCCGAATGGACTCAAACGAGATTTCAAGAATTGAATACAAACATCGAGAATAGTAATGATTCATCTGTCGTAACTTGTTTGAGTAAGCTGTTGACACGAATTCGCCCATTACACGTTCAAGAAATGCAAAGACTAGTGTTGAAAGCCAACCAAGCTGCGGATTTAATTCGTAATCAAGATATCGTCCTTCTCTTAGGTGAAACTGGATCTGGTAAATCGACTATGATTCAATTTTTAGCAGGATGTCGCATGACCCAAAAGAAGGTTAAGATTGCGTCGGGACGCTTTTTAGTTCATATTACAACTGATGACATAGGAAAAGATCCTGGATTGACGAACGTCATCAGTTCTCCATTCAATAGATCAGAAACGCGATATATCGCGCCTGTGACGGTACAACTAAAAGACATTCTCGGTAGTTGCGAAGACGGAGATGTTGTTCTATGTGATGCACCAGGCTTTGGTGATACAGCAGGTCCCGAAGTCGATATCGCCAATTCATTAGGAGTTATTGAAGCTCTCAAACAGACAAAAAGTGTCAAATTACTTGTTTTATCAAGTTATAAGAGCTTAGGCGACCGAGGACAGGGCATTCAGAAGTTAACGAACATCTTAGTCAACATGGTAGACCGAATAGAAAATAAATTCGAGTCGATATTCTATGCATTTACAAAATATCCTTCCGAGATCAATGTAAACGCTGAACTTCTCGATATTAAAATGTCAAAAGTAGATAGAGATGAAGTTTTGGCAAGTAACAAGCCTTTTGTCGCAGTTTTAAAAGATATGATTGCAAAAACTGGGAGAACCGAATTAAAGGTCCATCCTATTCGTGATCACCCAAGTACATTGATGAAAATCTTGAAGAGTGGAACAGGAATTGAACATCCCGAAGAAGTATTTCGCTTTCCTATGAGTAGTGACACGCGCGAAACTATTAATAAGCATATTCAACGCGATAGAGGGGCGATCGACTGTGGAATGAAACTGAAAGATATGCATTTAGTTTCTTATTATTTGAACGATTTAAAAAAGCTGAACGATCTCCTGAAACAGGATGATATTCGCGAAATTTATAATAAATGCAAAAGTTCAATTCACGACAAAATTCAGGAATTTTGTCATGAAGTACTGAACAATTTTGCTCGTGTCATAAATAGTCAAGATGGATTAAAAGAAGATGACCTTCAAGATTATAAAATTGCAGTAGAATATCTTCAACAGACTGAGGCTGTCAAACAACACTTAGGCTCGTCTTTATCTCCATCGACTACGTTGAAGCATGGCATTGATTCACAGCTCGAAGCCAGACGAATTGCTTTGCAAAGTGAAGAATTACACAGTCCTATGATAGCAGTCTACTTAGAAAATATCCGTCTGTTGAAAGCTTCTTTCCGAGAGTTCGAACAGAATTATGCAAGTTCTTGTCAGAAATACGAGAAACGTTTTCAAGAGCTTTTACAATCCGGACAAGAGATTATTCTAACGAACGATTTCAAATCGATTGCTGAGGTTCTCTTGAAAATATCCAAAGCTGTTGATAATTTACAAATCCATATCCATGACTCAATCGTTGCGAAATATAATAACACAGTCCAATCACTTCTACGACGTTTAAGTCAATATTCCGATCAAGTCAACGTTACTTTAGCGAAGAGTCGAATCAGTAGCGATGACGTGAAAATCTTACAAGACATTATCGGCGTCTTAAGATCAGCCAAAGAAACATACGCGCTCCGAGAAGTTATCTCAAAACATCTAGCAAAGTGCGATGAGACAAAAGAATGCTGTCAAGATTTAGATAGCATCTACGAGCTATTTCTGACTAAGATCATCGAGTGCTTCGATAAACTAATCCAACAAATCGCGAATCTGATCGAAACAAATGAAGATAATACCTTAGATATCATTCATCAAACCATTGAAAATATAAAAACTATTCATAAAATACCCGAAGTTGAAATAAGAACTGTGACAGTATATTATAATATCATTGAAAGCATTCGGAGTTATATGACTCAACTACAACGCAATACACGTCAATCTCTCGACACTATTGATCATCAATCAGGAAACATCGACTGTAAAGAACTTTTGCATTCATTTAAACTTCTAGAGAATGCAAAATGGATGAATACTATATTACCAGGCTCCTATGATACTGCGATGCATCGTCTTAATGAAGAATTTACCGAATGTGTAGGTCAGTTCGAACAGCGTCTAAAAAGACTCGACTTAAGTTTGAAATATCCTGATCGTATCATTGTAGCGAAAGAAATTCTTGAGAAAACGGAGTATTTGTGTACCTTACAACCTGATACACAGGAACTAGCCATGTATCGGCATCGAATGTTAAACCATGTTGTTTATCGTATACGACTTGTTTACAATGAAGTTGCGGCAGATTTCGCTTGTTCTGATGAAACAGATCGTCAAGAAACGACTGATCCGAGACAATTTTTAGAGACAACATCAGTATTTACTCGTTCACATTCACAGAATAGTATAGATGTCGATATGTCGACCTATCTGTTCGTTGAACAACAGCCAACATTAGAAAGCATCAGAAGTGACAAAAGACAGTTACAGGAAAGCGTACGCAGACTTGAATCGTATGTCGACGAATACGAGAGAATTCTGTACGGTAACGGTCTATTGAATGCAGCAGTAAAAGTTTTTTCGCGCACGATAAAGCAAACCGAAAAAGTAAAACCTGTGGCAACAACTTATTTACTCCAGAAGGGTTATCATAACATCGATGCTGTAAGGAAGACGATCGCAAAGTTCAAGAGAGAATTAGAGAGTCTCAATAAACAAGAAAAAGTAATGAATGATTCTCAAATGCATCAGCAATCCAGCGAACCAGACTCTCGATCATCCGACACAACGAATGTCCCGATAAAACGTCGAAAATACAAATCAAGCAAAGGCTTAGTCGACAAATCACAAATGTTAGCGGCAAATAATGCTTTGATTTATTTTAAAAACTGCGAACAGATAGGTTATGATCGGATTAGAGTGATTGCCGATGATGCAATTGAAATAGTGAAACAGTATTTAGATAACTTCATAAGTTCATTAGAACAGAAAATCAACGAAGTTTTTGCCCGCGCGACTGAGATCGAAAATTATCGACGTGAAAATTCTTCGAAATATTCACAAGACATCGAAATCCACTTACAAGCGCTCGATTTTCTTTCGAGATTTTCCGAAGTTTATGAACATATTGACGGTCAGGAGAAATTAAAGAGTCATCAACAGCAATATCGCGATTATTACGAAACGTTGAAGAGTAGAATGGAGCAATACAAATCTTCTGGTCAAAGTAGAGAACTACGGGATCATTTGCTCATTGCACAAACATTGACTTGCATCGATCGATTTTTGCAAGGAGATTTTCTGTTGAATGGATATCAAGAATTATATAAAAAGTATCAATTCGAATTAATCCAAGATTGCGAAAAAGCATCAGCTATTGTTCTTGCTTGTATAGACAAGAGTGAATATGACAACGTTGATGCACAACTATCACATATGGATGAGAAATTCGTTAATCCTTTACATTTTGCGCATATTAAATATAGTCTTCAATCTTCTCTACATAACTTAATGAATGATATTGAACGTGATGTCAATAATCTCGAAGAGAAGTTGCAGAAAGACGAACAAAATCAACAATGTGTTCAAAATCTGAAATCTAAGATTAATAAGGTTCGATTCGTCTTGGAAAAACCGTTAATTATGAACTTACTAGATGAATATACTTGTGATCGTCTTCGAAACTTTTCCCAACGTATTGATAAAACTCTTTCAGTCATCTTCTTGAGTAATATCGAATCGATTGGGTATCTATTAGACACAGATCGTTTTGTTGAAGCACAGCAATTGATAGACATCGTTGTTGGTCTCCATCGAAAACTAGCGGAACATTGTAAATCGGAAGAGGTTTTCAACAGATTGGAAACCATTAATGAGCGAATGAATAATATTGTTCCTGAAATTTGGAGTCGCTACAGTCTCGATGATATGTATAATTATGTACTCAACCCGCCGAAAACGATTTTGAAAAAATTGGAAATAGCGGCATCACAAAGCGGTGCAAAATACGCGAAAGCTCATCAAGACTTATCGCAAAAAATTCAGCAATACTTAATAACAACGATAGAAAAGGAACGCACGTCTCCGTTGGTCGAACGGACTCATAAGATACGTATGTTAAATAATGTTGCACAATATTTACCCGATGACTTGAAAACTACATTTCAATCCAAGCTTGATGAATTACAGATCGAGACTATTGAACGAGAAAATGAATATAACCAAGATTTAGAGGCGTGCTTAAGGAATCTCAGCGATGATGACCGTATTATCGCAAAACTTGGAAAATTAGCTAAGGAGTATCAAAAAGAAAAATTGGATGGACTCTTCAATCGATTACGTGCGGAGGTTTTAAAGAAACTTTCTACTTATCAAACTCTTGTTCAAACTTCTCTAGACGAGCGAAATCTACCAAAAGCGTTCGATTGTATGAAGAAAATATTCGAGTATAAACAATATTTAAGTAATTCGATTTCCGAAACCGAAGAGATTAGTCAGAGTGTTATTCAGCTAACAAGAAGACGTTTTTTTAACTGTTGTGAGATTCTTGCGGGAATTTCGTCCATTGAACAAGCGTCTACAGTTGAAACAGCATTTAATGATATTCTTGTTTATCTTCATTCGTCTGAAATATTTGATAAAAAGGTCGTTCTTCTATTCTCGGATGATATTTTACACGATGCCACGCAGGAACTGGAGAACATGTTCCGATATCTACGAGATATCGAGAAACGATTTCGAATTACTTTGAATGCAAAGAATTTTCATCAATTAGGGCAACTACTGGTTATCTCAAAGAAGTGGGATCCATGTCTCGAGAAAATTAGGCAATGCCGATCGAAACATCCGTTTATGAAGAATTTCGTTAGTATAACGAAAAATCTCACTCAACATACAGACATGATCGATGAAGTAGAGAACTTAGTTCGTGTTTTCATCGAACAAGTCAACGTGGAGCTTGTTACTGATGATACGATTCGATTTGAAGTCAAACGTAATGAACTATACGCGAATTTAGCTATTTCGATGAACACGTTAAGAGCTATTGGTTCGAAATTGAATGATTTTTTGTCATCAATGATTGATACTGATGGATTAGAGAAAGTCTTGGAAGCAAAGATCGAAATAATCATCAATCAATTACTTGAAAAGATATCAAAAGAAGAATTGTCTCAAAAAGACACAGATGAATTTCGTATTTACTATAACCACCTAGCTTCATTTAGTAAGCACGTGAATCTCTTCAAAGCTCGCATCGAACAAGTTTTAGCAGCGTCCGAGGAAAAAATTACTACAAAAGTGACATTTTTGCATAAGCAAATAGTAACAGACAGCTTGCCGATTACGGGTATCGCTCCACTATTGATAAAAATGAAATTTCTCGCTGAAAACTTGTCGATGTTTGATCGGAAGATATGTGATGAAATCGATGAAACATTGAAAACTTACAAAGATCAACGAGGTATACTGTCTATCATGGCGCTAGTTGTTGAATTGGAAAAGGACGGTATTGGAATGAGATTAATTAGCGAACATTCTTGTTTGAGTGGAGAAAGTTGGAGAAGACGGCGTGATAAAATGCAAAAACAAGATGATATCGATTACGTGCTGCGAGAGTTATCTGGGGATGCGATTTGTCTACAGACTTTACGTACGCGCTATGAAACGTTCAGAAAAAAATACGATGAATTAATAACAGAGAATTTGAGATCAATCGATGTAACTAGAGAAAATAAGAGCGTTGACGTAGGAGCGCTTGTTACACAGATCAAATTCATGACAGGATCAGTCATTGATACATCGAAAGAGATTATTTGGCAGTATTCCTTCGAACAGAAGATTCCACAACTTGTAGCATATATTTTCGCTGTTTGGACATTGAAAAATACGCAACATTATAACACAGCACGTGGAATTGATGCAGCTAAATCGTATTTATTGATACCACATGTTGGACAAGTGATTACGATTTTTCGTCTACTTGGTATTGGTTATACATCTAATACGATGACCAGAATTTTTCGTTCTACATCGACAAAGAAGATTTCGGAGAGTCTAGTCAATAATCTAGTCGAAATAGGTACAGGGGAAGGAAAATCTGTTGTAATGGCAATCACGGCTTGCGTTTTTGCTTTGACAGGAATCGATGTGAACTGTTCGTGCTATAGCAAAGTATTGAGCACTCGAGATAAGAAAGATTTCAAATCCGTTTTTGAAGCTCTTGGCGTTGAAAATCGCATCAAATATGGGACTTTTGATAAATTATGCGAACAATTCCTAAATGAAAAATGTAATATTCGAGATCAAGTATCTGAAATGATTACGAAGAATAAGGATACCTTGCCTAATATTGATAAGGCTAATGGAACGAACCGTACCAATCCAAAGGTATTGTTGATTGATGAAGTTGATGTCTTTCTAAGTGATCGATTTTACGGTGGAACATATCGACCCGTAGTAATCCTAAATGATCCTCCTATCCGCGCATTGTTAAGCGCGATTTGGGAAAAGAAGGAGTCAATCACCGCGAATGAAGTGAAGAGCCTACCAGCATATCAAACTTGTGCTTTTCAATATAGTGATTGGATTTTTATTTTTCATGAAGCTATCAAAGATATGGTAGGTGCGTTACGATCGTTTAAGAGCCCCAAGTATATTGTTCGAAATAATAAGATTTGTTATGTTCAGGATGAATCTGTAGTCGACAGTATCGTATACGGCTATAACACTATGTGGGCATATTATGATGAACATAGTAAAGGAAATATTACTGAAAATAGTCTAGAGGAAAATGTCGGTCTGCTTGTGAATTGTGGAGAATTTTGTTATGCAGAAATGCCTCATGATTTCGCTTATATTGCCGGTGTTACAGGAACTCTGAAAACTCTTGCTAAATCAGAAAAATATACATTAACGAACGTGTATCAAATACATGAACATACTTTTATGCCGTCTGTTTTCGCGAAGAGTAATCGTACCTACGATTCTTCGACCGATGTCGAGGTAATGAATGATTCTGAGTATTTTATCCGAATCCGTCGAGAAATCGATTCTATACGGCAGGCTGAACGTGCGATTCTTGTGTTCTTTAAATCCCAAGACGCATTGATAGCATTTTACAATTCAGTTGAGCTATCTTCATTGAAAGAATCTGTCCAACTAATTACAGAGGAAGTAAGCACGGAGGATCGGGACCGATGTGTTAAACATGCAGCGCGTCAGGGACAAGTAACATTAATCACGCGGATATTCGGACGTGGTACAGATTTTATCTGTGATACTCCGCAAGTTTTAGCAAAAGGAGGTGTTCATGTCCTTCAAACATTTTTCTCCATGGAATTAGCTGAAGAATATCAAATTATGGGTCGATCGGCGCGACAGGGTGATCGAGGTTCATACCGAATGATTATATTAGACAAAGATTTAGAATGGGTTTTCGGCTTGACATGGAAAGATAAACTTCCGACTATTGAACGCAGCAAACTATATGAAACACTCCATACAGCTCGTCAGGCCATCTACGAAAGTAAATGTAGTGCAAAAAATCTTAGTTTAGAACAACGTAAGCTTGAGCATCAAGTCTCCAAAGACTTCGTGAGCGCATTATGTAAAGGTAACATAAGAACTGTAAAAAGATTTCTAGGTAAACGAAATAAAGGGATAGATTTGTTAGATGATTCTTCGCGTACGCTTGTACTTATCAGCGGCCCAGGTTCACTCTATGTCCTGTTGTCTAGTATGAAAGAAATAATTTGTACGATATTTCAACGTGCGTCAGCTATCTTAGACAAAATGGATTTACCGAGTGATGTAATTCAAATGCAAATCGCGGTTTACCAAAATTGCACTGTTCGAGGAAATGAGGTTTTGCAGTATTCTTCTTGGCATTCGAAAGGTAGTAGTTTACGAGCATTTCTTAATACGATTAACTATGCTAGAAGCGCTTTAGAGAATTCGATGGAAGTTAATTTACCAAATATCGATGTTATAGAAAAGTCTCTTTCACAAGTTATTTTTATTGGAAGTGCTTCCGTGAATATCACTCGGGAACGCTCCGATGACGAATACTCAGATAGTCTACATGAAATTAAGAGATTAATAGAGAAGAAAATTCCTATTCATACATTGTATTTAAATCATTCGGCCAAAGATAGCTTTCAGCAAATCGCTACTCAGACAGGCGGACGGTGTGAGCAGCTCGATATTTTTTCCAGTCATGGTGCTGAATTACTTACTCAGTTTATTACAGAAGAAGTGTTGAGAAAAGCAGCTGGAATACAAGGAAATAATGCAGTTCAGTTGTATCGGACAAGTTATGTGAAATGACCTTTTATTTCCTCTTATTTTTATGTGAAACATTACGCCTATCATTGTTTTAATATTAATCATGAATTCTATTCGACTTTTTTTTATAAATTGTGTGTGTATAAAATAAAACTATTATACAAATCTTTATCAGATAATGCTGACTCTCAGAGAAGAAAATGCGATCATCGAACAGATTCTCACAACGTTTACTTTGTTGAGAATATATTAACATCATTGAGTCAACAGTAGATACTAAACTATACTTTGGTTGCCATCCATATGAACGTTTGCTCCGATGAAAGCAGGTCCAATGGAAAAAGAAGAAACAAAAAGAGTTTCATTGACTACGATGCGTGTAAATATACCAATGGTTAATTAAAGATGGCGGTGATGTATGAAAGAACACTGACGTTCACCATCCGAATGCATGAAATCAAGTATGCCTATGTACCTCTATTTTTCTTTGGTCGCAACGTCTGGTCGGTAATAAGAACAATCTTCACTGATGGACAAAGTATAGCAATTAGAAACGATTTAAGCATAAACTTGCTTTTTCAACCGACAGCTAAAGCATAACTGACAAAAAGAATGATAACAAAGATTTGACCATGATGCATCCGTCTCTATACGCCTAATCACACAGCATATCAATATCGATCAGACGAGTTTCGTTGATGGTATAATTGTTGAATATCTATCAAAACACCGACATTATGGTATATTTACGAGGTAAGCAAACATATGACAAGGCGAAGTCACTGCTCGAACTCAACTTTCAGATCTCATTATTAAAACTGATAATAACTCACGATTTTCTCCTATGTCATTGATTTGATTGACTAGATAGAACGAATTACGTGAACACCAATGTATGTCATCATCACTTAGAGAATCTCATTGTCTCGAAGAGTAATTTAGCTGGATGCGACATGAAAAACTGTAAAGATTTTTATCTCATGGTTATTATCGTTTGAATGGCATTCTATTCATATTGTTGACATCAAATACACAAGATAGAAGATTACTGTCATTGTCATGACTTGTTCATCTGATCCTATTACAATCTTGTATCTGACATTATTTAGAAAAGCAGTACCGTCTAGTTCAGATTTCATAAAAGGAAAGAATAGGTATGTACGGGTATTCGACGAGCAAAGAGAATGATATTGAGCTCACAGTAATCTCAAATTAGTTTTCTCATGAATTTTTTGACCTATTTCATCTTGACTGACAAGCGGCAGATTCTAGAGACATGTTGAACTCTCCGATACTTTAATTAATGGTACGCAGTTGAAAGACTTTTCTACACAAATAGTAATGCTATACTCTGTTGATAATAATTGAAAGATTCAACGTTTAGAGACTTCTCAACTATTTACCTTAGCATAATTTTACGTTATACACATGATAGCAACAGATGTATAAGATCTATTAAGGGTAAAGTTCTATCACCTAACACGACCGTGACAGCTTAGTATAAATCCATTTTGTTGTTATTATTTAAAAATTACCAAAATACTTTTGAGGTCACAATATCCTTAAATAGCATGTTTCCTTTCGATGAAGCGCGTTCCTTATATAAATTACTTATCTTCTAGAAGATCCATACTTGAAAGAAAAAACTTCTTTGGCAATGATAGATCATCATTCATACACTCTTGTTGATTTCTCCATAAGTCTAATCGATCGCTTTTGGATATTTCTCATCTCTTTTCTTCTATCAATCCTTTGTTGTTTATTCATTCTCTATCATTTACTGTTCGATGTCGAACTACGTCGCAATCTTAACAATCATGCTATTATTATTCTCTTACTCAACACCTTGCTATACGAACTAACGAGTATTCCATTCCATCTCAATTATTACTATTCAGGTATTGTCTATCCATCAGTACCACAAGTTTGTTTGATTTGGATGTTTACTGATGGAGGATTGTTTACGCTTGCATTGCTGTTCGTCGCATGGACTTCAATCGAACGACATATTTTCATATTTCATGACAATTGGCTGTCGACGAAAAAGAAACGTTTATATATCCATTATTTTCCTTTGGGAATGATATTTGTCTACTGTTTTGCCTTTCATACCATCACTATTCTGTTTCCATCATGTCAAAATACATTTCAATACGATCTACCGTTGTGCGGTCGTCCTCTTTGTTCTTATAGAAACAAATTAGTTGGTATATGGGATACAGTGATTCACAATATTCTACCTACACTGACGATTGTTTTCTTTAGTATTACTAAATAAGTAAAGGTACGGGATTGTCCTGCCGAACTCTGTTTAGCTTATGTTTTTGCAGTACACTTAATTTTCGGATAGAATCCAAAAGTTGCGCCTTTATTTTAATTTTCGAGGTAGATATTACACCAGATACTAATAAATGAAATGATATAAAGTTAATCATACATGAGTAATCAAGTTCTATAGATCATCAAAAGACAGTCTATGCTTTTATCTTGCTTCCATCTTTGGCCACAAAGCCTAAATCGTTCTTTGCATCATTCATGTCAAGCCAAAGTTGATAGTTATCTGAACAGACAAAATACGTGCCACTCTGCTTTCGTACAAGAGCATCAAGAGCTCTGTCGACAAATTCACAAAGATCTCGATGACTGCACCACACTGTACACTCCCACCTATCGCCTGCAGCTTCATTCCGGGCATTAACCCAGCCAAATCGGGCGCAAATAGTGTTTTTGTCACGCGTCGCATGGGCTATTTGTTCGCCCAATAGTTTACTTTGAAAATAGGCTTGCTCGATTGGTGTAAACACACCGTCAATAGGAGGATCATTAGCCACAGTTAACTTTCGGATTGGAATCGAGTCGTGGAGAGTATGAGCCTCAATAGATCGGTACGGTTCTTGTATGAAATAACCAAGCATAGTTCTCACTGAACTAGCATAAAGAATTGACTGAACACCGGCTAAAAGATAAATATTTCAATACAAGACGTTCTAACAGCTCGATCGAAAAGTGTACATAAGTATCATCCTACAATTCAAACGATTCAATTGATGAAAAATCCGACTCAATTGTTGCTTACAAAGACATGATTAAAATCAAAATCAGAAATAAACTAGTTTGAAAGTATATCTTCTACAATGTTTTTTTTAGATCGGGTGAAGACAATTCGTTTAGTATTTACTGTACGTCAAATTCTACTAAATGACATTCCCAAGATAATACTCTCATGCTGCAAAAAAGATAGCTGAGTTTATGAAGTAGGTTTTATGGAAGATGTCACTACACTTAATTCGTTTTTAAGCAAACTGAAAAATCTAATTTATCAGTTACGTATTTATAAAATTTACCCATTTTCAACTTACGTGCTTCGAACACATTTCTTGTGCCTTCAACATTCACTCGTAGAAGTTTGTCGACGTCGGTTTCAAATGGTGAACTGACTGCCAGATGTATGACAATGTCAATTTTGAGTTCATCAAGAAGACGATGTAATTTTTCCCTATCTGTAACATCGCATTGGACAAATCGATCTTGTGGTATTGCCGTTCTTTGTTTATCATTCTCAGTTATGAGCAATTTTTCTAATTCATAACGAGTTGAAACATCGGTGGTAATATCAAGACCATAGACGTCGTATTTTAGAGGGATCTGAGTGTTCAAATGGTTGAAAAAGAGTCGGCCAATTAAACCAGATGCGCCTGTTACTAACACACGCTTTAAACTCATTTTTTTGTGCTTGATTCTCCAGTTACACTCAAAGAGAATGTAAAAAGAAAAAAAAATGTCGACAGGCAAGAAATGAAAGAGAAGAAATAAATCAACGTCCCCTCCCTTTCTTTTTCTTTCCTTTTTCCTCCGCTCGAATGGTAAAATTGAGTATACTTTGATAAAAGAAATGCAAGTAAACAGGCAATGTAGCTGTAGAATGCACAGCGTTTACATACCGATTGGAGTGAAAGTTTTGAGATATTCTCTATTTCGATTATATCTCAAGTTGAGAAAATGGTCAAATGAATTTAGAAGAAAGAGAGATTGTTGAGCTGAGACGGTAATGGGAGACGTATGTCATGTGGGATACTGGTGAGCTCCGATCTGTGAGATATGTGACACTGCTGATATTCATTTAGTATTATGAAAGAACGAAAGATAGTCTTTTCCGAACACGTGTCATTGATGTCCTATACGAAGATAATACGTCAATAGGATTCAAACTTCAAAGATTATTCCGCATTACAGGTACATGAGAAAGATTAAAGAAACATCCTCATCGTTAGTTAGACGAAAAATCTCAGTTGAAGGTCAGAATATAAAGAATCGTTCAACAAAACTAGGTGAAAGATAGAATTTTGTCTCGGAAGTCTTCAAAATAAACTCAAAGGTTTGGATTCTTTTCAAAAATAGTTTTTAGGCGCGTTTGCTCAATGATCGGAATTTGATTACGGCGTCGATCTATCTAATGTTCATAGATGTTTCATTTTCACCAGTACTTCTGCTGATACAATTTGTAGTTGATTTCTATCTAGTGAAAGTGACTGGAAACTATCACCGCAGCTTCTCGGTGGTCTTGGATAAGGTTATGATGTTATTACTCGAAACTCGTAGTTGATTGCCAGGTGAATTGAGTCCTTTGGCGAGAAGAGATTTTGTCATCGATGTTTTTTTCGTACAATAATCAAAGAAAAAGAATTTCTTTCTCCACGAGAAGAAGAGAAGAACATTGAGAATCTCGCTTTCTGATGTTTTCCGTTGGAATACTGTGAAAACAACATTTTCTTTCTTAACAAACAATTCCTCAAAAAAAAAGATATCTTTATAAATACTTTTCGAGAACAATTCATGTGAACTTATTAAGAAATGACGATATGAATAGAACCAACATTAATATTTATTTTTGTCGTCGAGAGAAAAAGACATTGGTTTTTTTTCGAGTTATTGAGCGTTCTATAGAAATCACATTCTATTCCGTAGTAATCAGTAGAGAATTTTGGTAGGAGAACAATTCATCTTCAACCAATCGAAAGAAATGTCAGAGAAGATTCGCCTATATTTCTCCAATGATGATTAGGAAAGAGAATGTTTTTGAAATGCGAAAATCCATTGGAACTAACATTGAATATTTGGATCTAAACGAATCACTTGATTGGTTTTTGCTACGATCAAATACATCAGATAGTTGTTCATTATTCGAATATCAAAAATAGCTGAATTCGGTATTGTCAAATTGCTAAGTTGTGTTCCTACTTGATCATAAATCCAAATAGTGTCCGTTTCATAGGCAAACCAAAATCGATTAAGATTATCGATTGTAACGCGAGCAGCTCCACCCAACTCGTTTCCGTTCGAGACGTTGAAAAGAAAATTTTCGTTCCACTGGGCATTCGTATTAGTTGCAGTAAATGAGTAAAGTAATTTGAGATAATAAGAGGTCACATAGAAAAATGTGTCATTGACACGCCACACTGCATGAGGACAAACGAAACTTGTTAATTGAGAAAAAGAATAAGTATATGTGATAGGAGAAATACTTGTACGATTTAGAAATATCAGAGATGAAGTAGCGCATGAAGCTACGATCATTGTTTGACCATTCTGAAGAAATATTAGACCTCGTATTCCAGATGAACTTGTTGTAATATTTGAAATGACTGTGAGATTTTCACTATCAATGACTGTGATTGGATCGGAATTTCCTCCAATATAATAAGAACCATTAAAATACGTCACAACATCTTTTTCGACACCTTGTGGAATGTTTGGAAGTGATAAGCGAGAGATTGTATTCAAAGTAGTTGGATCGAAACGAGTCAATTGATTGGTGAATTGTTCAATAGTTACTAAATAACCATGATCGTCAATGATTGCATCACGAGGATTTGGAACATTGATAATCGTCATATTAGCCATTTTCAATTGATTTAATAAAGAATTTAGATTGGACATACATTGACTAAGATTTGGAAAGACTTGTTGAGGAAAATAAAGACGAGTATTTCTTGTCTTTTCCAAATGATAACTGAGTGGAAAGGTTTGAAATAATTGACATGTGTTATGATTTTCAAAGCAATTTAAAGCAGAATACGTGAATTGGGAAGTACAAAGACATTGATCACATGTTCCATTCATTTCTTGCATAATGATTGGAAAATCGTCTCATATCAGAGTCATGTTTTCAATAAAGGGAATTTTTATTGAAAAATCCGAAGTTAGAGACGAAAAGAAAGAAAATTCGAGTAAAAACAAGAAAGTTCTCATGAAAATGTATTCCTAACAACTGAAAAGAACAATTGAGAATGACTTGTCGTTGAAATCTACCGAGAAGCGTTTCTTTTTCACTAACATCACTTACTCGATCATCAAATAACATGCTCGATACTCCGAAGAAACTTTTCTTCCCGATTCATTTTTCAATTATTCATACTCTTTGGAAATATTTGTTTCCGCTTCAATCTTCTCTTTCTTTGTCTTATAACAAATGCTCCATATCATTCCCGATCTTCTTTTTATCTGCAAACCAAATTGTTAATGACAACAATTTTTCATCAACTAAAAAAATGAAATGGAAAATCTACTTAACAGTATATATATATATATATGTAAAACTTCAAGTATGTATTGGAATTGAATTCAAAGATTGAGTGAGATGACTGATATCACTGCTTTTATTCTATCGTCAAATGGGATAAGTAATACGACCGATCATTTCGGTATGATGATTACCAACTTTATGATAATTAATAGTATCTCAAATAAAGAATGGATGAATTGTAAATTTCAATCGAATTCACTAAAGATGCCTAAACTCTCAAGTTTGACTTCTGAAGGAGAACAATCTAGTCAAGTAAGTGTTCCGTACCGATAGTCACTGAAGTTCATGAACCACGAAGAAACTAATGCGATTACAATCTTTAAACACAAGTTTACTCGATAAAATGCGATGAGGACTACGTAAACACGAGTACATATCTTCGTATCAGTAAATATAAGTGAGTGAATAACAATGTATCCCATCAATTCTAGAATACTTGTAGCGGTTATGGAAAGCAATGGAGTTATGGTGGAAGACACCCCCACCAATTCCCGGAAGTTAGCGGATGATTCGTTTTTACTTTTGCGTTTGGTAGTGGTGCACCCTCATCCTCACTTGGCGATTCCGTGTGTTATAAATTCTCTGTATCTTTTCTGTTATCTTCGTTGAGGGTGTATGATAAATTATATGGAGTAGAGGATAGTATCTTTTGATGCGTATACATTTTGTATTGATACTCACGCACCTGTGGATTCCAACTATGTAAACAATTGAACAAAACCATTTTCCCTTGATCGCTTGAAATTTAATATTTTAAAATTTTGTATGCCGAACTGAAATCCTACCTGACTATAGACCCTTAAAAAAGGTCCAAATGTAGATTGTAGGGATTTTCTGTATCTATATAAAAAAAAAACACATCCACCCTCAAGATGATTGTGGTTTTGAAGAAATCTTGGTTCTATAGGTTTCTTCACACCCTCAAGATGGAAGCGCAAGAAATGACATTAACGAAACAATAAAATAATCTATGACAAGGATTCTGATACTCTTTGATCGTTCGGTTACTTTGAAATGTAAGTTGTAGACGAAAGGGTTTCTTTTCTTATCTCTATTTTATGATGAAATCGACCAAAGCTTTGATACGAATGGGTGAAAGTAATCGTTTTATCATCATACGACATGATACTTGAAAGCAGTAAAAATGAGTATTATAAATCATATGTCTGATACTACTCAAAATTCATGTGACATCTGGAGAATGTTATAAACGATTCAATAGTTTTCGTCTTTTGATTTTTTAGAAATTCATAAAGATACTTGTAAAAGCTAATAAAACTTCCGTAGTCAATCCGAAAGAGATGTTTATCTCATTTCGTCAACAATCTTTAACTGCAATAATGTTCCAAGCATGTATTTCACAACGTGATATTCAAGTAGATAAATATCTCCTATCTTCAAATAAGTCATAAATTTATCAGGAATATAGATTTCTGTGACTATAAAAGACAGGTTTTTAACGCCTATACTATAGATATTTGTGTATTGTTTAACAAAACAATTCATCGATATGGTCGAATCTATCGAAAAAGCTACTGAAGATGAATATCAATTAGAACTAGAATGTATGGCAGACTCCACACCTCCGCAAACAATGAAACACGGGTAAAGTTGTTTTCATCATAAAATCAATCATATAGAGTAAATGTTTTAGACGAACATGGATGAATGTTTCATTTCTATTTCAAAAGAAAATCTTATGGATATCGTTTTTACTGTTAGCGATTGTCGGTGTTTCTACGGTTGTTTGGATCTCGAACCATTCAACTAGGAAGAAAGGTAAATCAAAATGATATTCGAGAGAAATTTAAATAGAAAAATCCATGAATAGATATGGAAAATGATGAAAAGTTACCCCAATTACGATCATATACGTCGGGAGATGTGAGTATTTTTGATTGTTTTTTGAGTAATTTTTCTTTTCCCTCTGAGTAGAGATTTCGAGAACGTGATGATATTGGCTATATGAATGTTTTTCTTCGCAAAGATGCTGATGATAGACGACGTCAACCAGAACGAT